>SJYC01067614.1:0-14893 GCA_006408675.1 Madoqua kirkii
GGTCCCCGCTTCCCTCCCTCCCGGCCGGCGCCCCCCCACTTCTCACGCACCCGGCCTCGTCTCTGTAGTCTCTGCACTTGTCTCCCATTAAGGTCCCATCCATGGGGGGGCGGAAGCGGGAGCGCAAGGCCGTGGAGGAGGACACCTCCCTGGCGGAGAGTGACGGGCCGCGCCGCCCCGACGGGGATGAGGAGGAGAGCACAGCCCTCAGCATCAACGAGGAGATGCAGCGCATGCTGAACCAGCTGTGAGTCCGCCGGCCGCCCGCACCTGCCCGAGGCCGCAGCCTGCAGCCCCCGCCCCGCTGGCCGCCCTGACACCCGGCCTCCCTGTCTCTAGGAGGGAGTATGATTTTGAGGACGACTGTGACAGCCTGACTTGGGAGGAGACGGAGGAGACCCTGCTGCTCTGGGAGGATTTCTCGGGCTATGCCTTGGCCGCCGCAGAGGCCCCGGGAGAGGTAACCAACCTCCCGGCCTTGGGCTCCGGCTCCTCCTCCCCGGGCGTCAGGCTCATCTCCCCACCCGCTAGCCCCTCCGAGCTCTGTCTTCCCTCTGTGGCCACCGTCCGTCACCTGCTTCCCCCTCGTCCTCAGTCCTTGTCCCCAGTCCTTGTCCTCAGTCTCTCCAGCTTCCTTTAACCTCATTCTGTCTTTCTCCTCCCTCCCTGGCCTTGCCCTGTGGCTCGTCCTGTTCCATCCATCCTTCCTCTCTGCTTCCCTCACCTTCCCTTTCCACTCCAGCAGCCGGAAGATAGTTTGGAAAAGGTGATTAAAGATACTGAGTCCCTCTTCAAAACCCGGGAGAAAGAATATCAGGAAACCATTGACCAGATTGAGGTAAGGCTGTGAGCTGAAGCCGAGGGGCCCTGGTTCCCGGGGGGTCGTGAATGGTACTGCAGGACACCAGGGCCTCCCCATTGCCTCCTGGCAGGAGAAGGGGGATCCCCCCACGGGGTCCCGAAGACCTCAGGCTGGGGAGGGGAGCAAGGCAGACAGATGTAGGTTCCAGTCTCAGCTCTGTGACTTACTGCCACTGACTTTATCAGGCCTCTTCTCTCTGAGCCTGCTTTTTTTTTTTAGTGTTTATTTCTTCAGCTGTGTCAGGCCTTACTTGCAGTGCGTGGGATCTCTCATTGTGACCTGCGGACTCTCTAGAGGCGTGTGGGCTTAGTTGCCCTGCAACACGGGGGACCTGAGTTCCCTGACCAGTGATCAAACCCGAGTCCCCTGCATTGCAAGGCAGATTCTTTACCACTGGACCAGCAGGGAAGTCCCAAGCCTGCTTCTTTGTTTGTAAAGTGGGGGTCTTAGCAGTACCTCCTTCAGGGTCGATTGAAGGTCAGGCAGCTACAGTGCAGGTGGAATGTGGGGCATCTCTGTCTGAACCTGACCTTCACTGCAGCCTCAGCTCAGCCTTCGAGCCATGGAGGCGTCTCCATGCTCATTCCCTCACCTGGGGGAACCTTCCAGAGCTGGCGAGTGGAGCCGGTGCTTTAACGTAAACTCTAGGCTGGAGGGGCTGACAGGAAGGGTTTGTGACACCTGGAACGAGGGTGCTGTGGCCAAGGTGCCACGTGATTCCGGTGACCCCGAGGCAGGAGCCTGAGGGGGTCCTTTCCATGCACTCTGGAGATGAGGCTGGGGGCTTCTAGAATGCTCTGTCTCTCTCCAGGCCCACTCCTTCTCCGAGGCGGTGGCCGCTGAGGAATTATCTTCCTGTATCCTGATTCTCCCAGCACACAGCAGCTGCCCTGCTCCTTTAAGCAAAACCTGCTCCCATTGTTTACTCCCAGACTGACACTCAGTTTTAAAGGCACATCGAAGGGGACCTCTCTGGTGGTCATGTGGTTAAGACTCCATGCTTCCTCTGCAGGGGCATGAGTTCGATCCCTGGTCAGGGAACTAAGGTCTCACGTGCTGCACAGCAAGAAAAAGGAAAAAAAAAGAAAAGGTACAGCTGGATATGTGCCGCCAGCTGAAGAGCTGGGAGGGTCCCCCCACCCCTCTGTCGACACACATCCTGCTCTCCCCCTCCTCACTGCACCTAGGAGGTCCTGAGGGGTCAGGAGGCTGTTGCTGCTGGCGTTTTTTTTTTTTTTTTTTTTTTTATGGTGCTGCTCCTAGCTGTCCACCCGGGGCTCCGGAGATCCTTTATCTCAGTGACTTGGGTCTGTAGGGACCCTGGGATGGAGGAGAGACCATTTCCATTACTGGATAGTGAGAGATACCCAGGCCCAGGTCTCTGCTCTCAATCTGCCCCCAGCCTCACCCCTCCGCCCTGCCCTACCGCACGTTCACGGGCTTTTCGGTGTGGCCTTTGGAGTCATCTCCTTCCCGCAGCCCTCTATAAACGTAGAGGCTGGTGGCCGTCCTAGCCTCGTGTTCTGTGGGGACATGTTGGGTTCATTTCTTCCCACTGCCCCACTGAGTGCTGGGCTCCCAAGCGCAGCCCCCAGCGCGCGCCTCTAGCACCAGCTCTCCCGAGGGGCCGGGGCCGGGGTGAAGGAGGGAGCCAATCTGGGCAAGCACTGGTGCCGCCCTACTTTCCTGGACTGAACGAACGGTCAGCGCCTCCTGCCCTTGAACGTGCTGCTGCCAGGGGCGCCGCCTGAGACCCCAGCTCTGGAACCAGGCCGCGGTCCAAGTTGTGCTCACTGGGGCTCCTGACCCACCCAGGCCACCATATCGCCCCATGTCACTGCCTGACCGTCTCTCTGTCCGGCCCTGTGACTGTTTCCTTTTCTGTCTGAGTTCCCATCCTTGTGGGCCAGTTCAGATCATTCACGGGTGGTTTCTCGCCCTTTCTCTTTGCTCTTGGGCAGTCAAGCACATCACCCCGGGCAGTTTTGTTCTGCCCCCACCCACTTCGGGCCCCTGTTCTTTGTCCCCAGAACAAAGGGAGGCAGCAAGAGTGTGTGTGTCCCAGATTTTTCATGGCCTCCGTGCCTGCCTCTCAGCTCCACCATGGAGCCTGCGGGCAGAGTCAGGCTCTGGGAAGGAGACTATGTTTCCTTGGCTCTGAGCCCCGTCTTTTCACACGTAACAGTCCTTGACTCAGGCCACAGCTCATAGCCTGTTAGATACTCAGCGAGGCAGGCAGGCAGTCCTTCACTCGTCTCTGAAAAGAGCTTATATGTGAATGAAGTAATGAGAGGAAATTGGTGGTGAGAGGGGAGCCCCTTTCCACAGAGCCCAGCTGGCCCGTGTGTCGACAGTCTTGTAGACACTTCTCGAAGTTGAGTAATGGCTCAGCTCGAGGGTACACACGGATGGGTAGGCCCCAGCTTGGAGCGGGGCCTGTCTGTGGGAGACAGCGCTGTATGGGCCAGAGAGGCCCCTGTGGGGAACCCCAGGAGGAGGCCAAGCGCCTCAGGAGCATCCCGCCTCTAGGGCCTCTGCCCCCTCCTCACTGCTCTTGCCGTGAGTCTCTTCATAGAACTCAGGCCTCCTGCACCAGACTCCTTAGCAGAAGCCTTTGTGGGCTTGCTTCCCCGGGGAACGTGGAAGGAACGATGGCGTATCGAGTGCCTCCTGCCTCGAGCTGGTTTAGTTTTGAGCCTGAGCCCCTTGCCACCTCCGTGGCCTGGCGGGCTAGCTACCCGCGAGGGGGCGGCTGCTGACCCACGGGCCCGCCCCCGCAGCTGGAGCTGGCCACGGCCAAGAATGGCCGGGGCCGGGGTGAAGGAGGGAGCCAATCTGGGCAAGCACTGGTGCCGCCCTACTTTCCTGGACTGAACGAACGGTCAGCGCCTCCTGCCCTTGAACGTGCTGCTGCCAGGGGCGCCGCCTGAGACCCCAGCTCTGGAACCAGGCCGCGGTCCAAGTTGTGCTCACTGGGGCTCCTGACCCACCCAGGCCACCATATCGCCCCATGTCACTGTCCTGACCGTCTCTCTGTCCGGCCCTGTGACTGTTTCCTTTTCTGTCTGAGTTCCCATCCTTGTGGGCCAGTTCAGATCATTCACGGGTGGTTTCTCGCCCTTTCTCTTTGCTCTTGGGCAGTCAAGCACATCACCCCGGGCAGTTTTGTTCTGCCCCCACCCACTTCGGGCCCCTGTTCTTTGTCCCCAGAACAAAGGGAGGCAGCAAGAGTGTGTGTGTCCCAGATTTTTCATGGCCTCCGTGCCTGCCTCTCAGCTCCACCATGGAGCCTGCGGGCAGAGTCAGGCTCTGGGAAGGAGACTATGTTTCCTTGGCTCTGAGCCCCGTCTTTTCACACGTAACAGTCCTTGACTCAGGCCACAGCTCATAGCCTGTTAGATACTCAGCGAGGCAGGCAGGCAGTCCTTCACTCGTCTCTGAAAAGAGCTTATATGTGAATGAAGTAATGAGAGGAAATTGGTGGTGAGAGGGGAGCCCCTTTCCACAGAGCCCAGCTGGCCCGTGTGTCGACAGTCTTGTAGACACTTCTCGAAGTTGAGTAATGGCTCAGCTCGAGGGTACACACGGATGGGTAGGCCCCAGCTTGGAGCGGGGCCTGTCTGTGGGAGACAGCGCTGTATGGGCCAGAGAGGCCCCTGTGGGGAACCCCAGGAGGAGGCCAAGCGCCTCAGGAGCATCCCGCCTCTAGGGCCTCTGCCCCCTCCTCACTGCTCTTGCCGTGAGTCTCTTCATAGAACTCAGGCCTCCTGCACCAGACTCCTTAGCAGAAGCCTTTGTGGGCTTGCTTCCCCGGGGAACGTGGAAGGAACGATGGCGTATCGAGTGCCTCCTGCCTCGAGCTGGTTTAGTTTTGAGCCTGAGCCCCTTGCCACCTCCGTGGCCTGGCGGGCTAGCTACCCGCGAGGGGGCGGCTGCTGACCCACGGGCCCGCCCCCGCAGCTGGAGCTGGCCACGGCCAAGAACGACATGAACCGCCACCTGCACGAGTACATGGAGATGTGCAGCATGAAGCGCGGCCTGGACGTGCAGATGGAGACCTGCCGCCGGCTCATCACCCAGTCCGGGGACCGGTGAGGGCCCGGGGGCAGCTGGGGAGGGGCCGGCCCCGAGACCCACCGTCCGCAGACAGGACGCAGGAGTCCATTGTGGTTGCCATGGGGGCTGAAACGTCCCCATGCCCTGCCTCTGGAGGTTCCCCTGCTTAGAAAAGCAGCTGAAAACCCGACAGTCACAAAACTGCTCCATAGACGAGAAACTGGGGTTGCAGAGCGTCTCGGGGTCCCCAGGTTGAGGTGGGGACTGCCCCCCTCAGGGTGGACTGGGGAGGCGATGTCCTCCCCTCCCCACTCCCTCACCCTGTGGTCCTCCTCTGCCTGAGACGTGACTCTCCTGCCTGCCCGGGCACCATCAGGCTGGGATGGGCAGGGGTGCCAGCCCTGCCCTGCCCCGAGGTTACAACCGGTGTTTTTTTCTAGAAAGTCTCCTGCTTTCTCTGCGGTCCCGCTTAGCGACCCGCCGCCACCGCCACCAAGCGAGGCTGAGGACTCCGATCGCGATGTCTCCTCCGACGGCGCCGTGAGATAGGGGCCTCCTCGTGCTCGGCCTGCCCGCCGGGACCCCCGCAGCAGAGGGCTGGGGGCTCACAGAAGGGAAGCCCGTGTCCTGCGGCACCAGCCTGGACCCAGGGACTGGGCGCTGTCCCCGACTGCGCACCTCGGTCCTCGGCCCCTGCAGGGTTCTGGGGCGTCTGGAGCAAGGCTTGGCTGCCCTTCCCGGGCCGCTCCCTGCACAGCTGGCCCTCCTGCCTCCACGCGGCTGTCTGCTGCTTTCCCGCCTCTAATGCTGCCAGAACGCTCGTGGCCCCTTGCCCTCTCCACCGAGTAAGCAGTGTGATTGTCCTACCTTCCTTCCCTGGGGCCTGGGGCCAGCTGGCCGTCTTGATTCCATACTGGTGCTATCTGGCCCAGGCACCGGTATGAAGGGGAGTAGGCCAGACCTTCCGTGGCTTGTGCAGCAAAGAGGCCCTCCGTATCGCAGGCAGACTGAGCGGGTCTGGGCAGGGTGTGCCTTCCTCCCTGTTCAAGTGCTCACAGCCAGCTGCCCGTTGACAGCAGTGACGTGGCTCTGCCCTTTCCCTCGTGGGAAGTGCCACACGTTATAATGACCTTAGTGCAAGGCAGCTTTTGGGCTGACTAGGTGCAGTGCTGTGGAGAGAAAGAGACAGAAGCTTGTCTCCGTCACCACCGGGTGGCAGAAACGTTGAAATTGCGTGTGTGGGAGTGGGTGGGAATGCTCAGGGTCTCGGTTTCTTCAAGCATCAGCTGCGGGTGTCTTCCACGTCTCACACATGGAGACCCAACAGGCTGAGTAAGAAGACGTCCCAGACTCAGAAAAGCTTGGAGAACTGGGGCAATGACACTGAGGGTCCCTCCGCGCCACTGCCTGAGGCAGACTGGGCGGAGCTGATGTTTGAGTGGAATCTAATGAAACTGGCGAGTATTTATTGAACACGTCTGTGTCACTGTTTCCAGCACTTTCTGGTGGCGGCTACACAGTCCTCTCTGCAGTCTGTGCTAGTTCCCATCACTTCCCAACACGCAGGTGTAAGGCAGACGTGGCGATTGGAACTCCAAAATAATGGTGCCTCAGTCCAGGAAAAGACAATGGCATCCCACTCCAGTATTCTTGCCTGGAAAATCCCATGGATGGAGGAGCCTGGTGGGCTGCAGTCCATGGGGTTGCTGAGAGTTGGACACGACTCAGTGACTTCACTTTTACTTTCATGCATTGGAGAAGGAAATGGCAACCCACTCCAGTGTTCTTGCCTGGAGAATCCCAGAGACAGCGGAGCCTGGTGAGCTGCCATCTATGGGGTTGCACAGAGTCGGACACGACTGAAGCAACTTAGCTACAGTCCAGGCTATCAGCACCAAGTCTGTGTTGCTTCTCAGTAAGACTACATGCATCCACCGGTGATGACCCAGAAGTAAAGCCATCCCAGCCCTCCCTTTCTGCAGACCCTAGGAGCTGGGCACCTGCATGGTCATACTGCAGGTGGTCACTAGGGCACAAGACATGAGGCAGAACCGGGCCCTTGTTCTCCCAGGCTGGCCGTGCTCCATACTGTTGCAGAGGTCAGCTAACCAGCTGGAGGCCAGGTAGACTGCCCAACCTGACTTCCTATGCCAGTGTTACCCTCGGGGGGGAGGGCTGCAGACAGAGTGGCTTCTGGATACACACCGCCAGGCCGTTACTGGGTTCAGCCATGGCAATCCAGCACACACGGGCCCAGAGCACCCAAAGGCCTCAGGGAGGAACCCAAGACATGAGACGTGTCCGCTAGACCAGGGCAGTTTCTGGCAGCTTGAGTGCTCAACTAGCTCAACTTGGCCCCAGCCCAGCCTCCCTTTCAGCAAGAAAGGAAACAGCAGGCTGGGTATAGGGTACTTTTATTGATGGTACACAAGGCAGGGCTGCCTAAACCCCTCCCCTTCCTCGGGGCCTTGGGGATGGAAATGTGTGGAGGTGGGGAGATTCTCAGTGTGATGGAGGTGGGGCAGGACTCCCCAGCAGCTGAGGAACTCTCTCTTCCTCTCGTGCTCCTGCTGGGGCTGGGGGTCCAGGGACCTTACTCCTTGGAGGCCATGTGGACCATGAGGTCCACCACCCTGTTGCTGTAGCCAAATTCATTGTCATACCTGGAAGGAGAGAGTGAAGGGCTGTTTACCGAGCCAGCCGCCAGGGGGCACCAGACTCGGCTCACATGCTGAAGCATCATCCCGCCCCCACCCCCACATACCAGGAAATGAGCTTGACAAAGTGGTCGTTGAGGGCAATGCCAGCCCCAGCATCGAAGGTAGAAGAGTGAGTGTCACTGTTGAAGTCGCAGGAGACAACCTGGGGGAGGAGAGGGCCGCATATGGAACCCCACCTAGCTCCCGGGGGCCATGCAGACACACCAGTCCCCTGACCCACTGACTGTACCTGGTCCTCAGTGTAGCCTAGAATGCCCTTAAGAGGGCCCTCTGACGCCTGCTTCACCACCTTCTTGATCTCATCATACTTGGCCTGACAAGGTAAAAAACAGGGTCACAGAGTTCCAGTCTTGCAACTTGCCCCCAGTCCCCGCAGGCCACCGAAGCTGCTCCAACCCAAACTTACAGGTTTCTCCAGGCGGCAGGTCAGATCCACAACGGACACGTTGGGGGTGGGGACGCGGAAGGCCATGCCAGTGAGCTTCCTGTGGACACAAGCAAGCAAGCTAGTCTCCACTGCTCCTCCCGGCTCCCTGGGTCCACATGGCAGACAACAGCCAAGGGTCTTACCCATTGAGCTCAGGGATGACCTTGCCCACGGCCTTGGCAGCGCCAGTAGAAGCAGGGATGATGTTCTGGGCAGCCCCTCGGCCATCACGCCACAGCTTCCCAGAGGGGCCATCCACAGTCTTCTGGGTGGCAGTGATGGCGTGGACAGTGGTCTGCAGAAGGAGGGAAGTGAAGGCCCCACCTGGTGCTCCCCAGGCCACCCCCCTCCTTCACCCAGCCCTTCTCCTGGGGAAGAATTAAGGGACACAGATCCCTCTGAAGGGCCCAGCTTCGCAGCAGGCAGAAGAGTCCCATACTGGCTGAGAACTGTGTTCCAAGTTTCCCACCACGCCTACCATAAGTCCCTCCACGATGCCAAAGTGGTCATGGATGACCTTGGCCAAGGGGGCCAAGCAGTTGGTGGTGCAGGAGGCATTGCTGGAAAAGAGGGAGGCAAGTCAGGGCACATCCACTGGGCACCAGGGGGCACTAGTGGCCTGCTTCCCTACCTCCTCTCTGGTGCACTTACCTGACAATCTTGAGGGTGTTGTTATACTTCTCGTGGTTCACGCCCATCACAAACATGGGGGCATCGGCAGAAGGTGCAGAGATGATGACCCTCTTGGCGCCACCCTTCAGGTGGGCCTGCAGCCAAGGAACAAGTAATCGCACCCGGGCTCTCACTTTCCTAAGTCCACTTCCCTCCCCCATCCTCCTGTCCAGCCCCTCGCTGCTCACCCCAGCCTTCTCCATGGTAGTGAAGACCCCAGTGGACTCCACCACGTACTCAGCACCAGCATCACCCCACTTGATGTTGGCAGGATCTCGCCTATGAGGGAAGACAGGACAAAGCTCAGGGACACACAGTACCGCAGACCCCAGGTGATCACCCGGTCCCAGTGCCTCCTCCAAGGCCAAGCTCTTCCTGTTCCGTCTCCCACACTTACTCCTGGAAGATGGTGATGGCCTTTCCATTGATGACGAGCTTCCCGTTCTCTGCCTTGACTGTGCCGTGGAACTTGCCATGGGTGGAATCATACTGGAACATGTAGACCTGGGGGGCCACGAAGGAGGGGGGGCATCAAGGGGCTGCACCTCAGCCAGTCTCTGACCCCGTCCACTAAGGGGCAGCACTCACCATGTAGTGAAGGTCAATGAAGGGGTCATTGATGGCAACGATGTCCACTTTGCCAGAATTAAAAGCAGCCCTGGTCACCAGGCGCCCGATGCGGCCGAATCTGAGGGGACAAGAGATGAGAAGGGGTGAGGGGGACGTGGCTCTTCCTGGGCACAGAAGCAGCCCCCTGCTGATTCACCTTCTTTCAGAGAAGAGGCCACTGTCACCCCTGCAAAGTCTCATGAGAACTCACTATTTTTCTTGAGCAACCCTGTCAGCCCAAAGTGAAAAGGCTCACAGGTAATCAGGCACAAAGACTCACCCACCCCCTGCTAAGTCACTTCAGTCGTGTCCGACTCTGTGCAACCCCACAGACAGCAGCTCACCAGGCTCCCCCGTCCCCGGGATTCTCCAGGCAAGAACACTGGAGTGGGTTTCCATTTCCTTCTCCAGTGCATGAAAGTGAAAAGTGAAAGTGAAGTCGCTCAGTTGTGTCTGACTCTCAGCGACTCCATGGACTGCAGCCTCCCAGGCTCCTCCATCCATGGGATTTTCCAGGCAAGAGTACTGGAGTGGGGTGCCACTGCCTTCTCCACAGCCACCCCCTAGTCATTGGCAATCTGTTGAGTTGATGGGGTGGTGCGCAGTTAGCTGCTGCCACCTACAGGCCGGGCACGTGGCAGGCACATGGCATTCATCACACCTACTCTCTGCAAACACTTGCTCCTGTCTGGCCCAACTTCGGGCTACACCCTCTGAACCACAAACACTAGTCCACTCAGCATCACCAAGCTCAAAGGGCAAGAGCAAAGGTCAGCATGAACTGGACGGGGAAAGCTACCCTCTCCCCCACACAAGAGGAGAGAGCGAAAACTGGTTTCTCAACCCCTTTATCCTGGGGTTCTGACTTGCTCAGCACATACCAAGCTCTTTTCCAAAAATCAGGATTGGGAGCCAACAGGTATTAGGGAGCAGGGGGGAAAGGTGAGGGGGGGGAGCAAAAGCCCAAGCCCCCAGCTGCAGAAAGGTCAGGCAGCTATATTTAACCTCAGCTTAGGTGGAGCGGGGATCTGGTTTCTGGAGGATGGGATGGGGAGAAGGGCAGGATTCCCGGGGCTCACAGACACTTAATCCTCCTGGTGACCTTTACAGTCTGGCCTTTAGGGTGGGGTCAGCTCCAAGCAAAGATGGGAGAAAGGAGCTTCGAGGAGAGCCGGCAAGACCACAGGGGCTGCAGCTCTGGGAGCCATTTGGTGGTGGAAAATTTCTAAGTACCCATGACTCAGCTCCCCCAAGCATGGCGCCTAGCCACCGCCACCACACCTCTCCGGAAAAGGAAAGGAGAAACACCCCCAAACTACAAGCAGACTCCCCTAGCCCACGTTTTGAATTCGTCAGAGAACCATCTAGGAAAAGCATCCTCTCATTCTTGGGAGTGGAGGGGGGCAGCGGCCGCGGAATTTGGCTGGCGGTTTAAGTGATGGTCTGGGGTTACTAGGATCAGAGTTGAGGTCTAGCTGCAAGAACGGGAAAGCCTGGCCTCACCCGGCCTATGGGCTAACATGACTCCATCCCACGAGGCAGGGGTAGGAGTGTTAGTCATGGGCAAGGAAGGCGAAAAGACGGCAGGGCTAAGGAAGGTTTCCTAACGGGCAGTTCATTCATTTCCTTCCTAGCAAGTTGCAACATGGCGGCTGGGTTACCGCAAATGACCCCTCCCAGCTGGTTCTGAGCGCAGCTGTGCCTCCTGCACCCCCAGGGCCGCGCCTGCTGGGGGCAAGGGCTGGGGAGGGAGGCGGAGGACGGGCTCCTCCCCGGCACGTGACTCCGCAGAGCGCGAAAGGAAAGAAAAGAGCCCCAGGTGCGGGATTAGGAGATGCGGCCCAAGCAAGAATTGGAATCTCCTGTGTATCTGCTGCAAGGTGGTGGAAGGTTCCGCAGGGGCGCAGTAGAGCCGGAGATGGGGGGCACACGAGGCCTTCGAGGGCCTCCTCCAGGTCTGAGCGCTGACCTTGAGTTCTCCTTGCGGGGGGGCGGTGGGTACGACCACCCTATTCAGGTTCTTCTCGCGCTTGCAGAGACCCGCTAGCGCAATGCGGTGAGGACCGCAAGACGGTCCTGCCCCACCCGACTCCACCCCTGCCCGTAACTCACCCGTTCACTCCGACCTTCACCATCTTGTCTCAGGGATGCAGCTACGGGCAGAGGAAGGTGAGCATTAGAGCGCGGGGCTAAGAGGACGGAATCCCGCGCTGACCACCTCCCCCCACCAGTCCCTCCCCTCCCCCCAAGCCTCCATCCCAGACCTGCGCTTCCGCACGTCCTTCCTCCCGCCCCTGCAATGCGGGGGGCCCGGCTGGGCGCGATCTGTCAGCCTCAGCCCCCGCAGCCGCACAACCGGCGCGCGAACTGCCCCTAGTCCCTTTTGGGTGGGCCTACCCCCCAGCCCTTTGTGCCTCCTTTCGGCCAGCCCTTTACCTGGCACAGCACGGAAGTTACGGCTATCTGACGAACGGGCAGGAGCAGAGAGCGCAGGAGGAGGCTGCAGCCCGAATTTATAAGGGATGGGGGGCGGGGAGGGGGCGTGGCGACGCAGGCCCGCCTCGCCCAGTCCCAGCCCCTAGGGTGCGGAGGCCTGAGCTACGTGCGCCCGTAAACTTGCGAGTAGTCGGCCTATCGCTTTTTTTTTTTTTTTGGGTCCGCCAGGTTCTTGATTTGTGCACGCACCGCGCGTGTGGGCTGAGGAGGACGTGGGGGAGGGGACTGAGACTGGCCCGAAGGAGGAGGGGCACCGGCGATGGTAACTGGTGGGGAGCGGGTAGCACTGCGGGAGAGTAGTAAACTCGGGGCCGGAGGCCCTGGAGAAAAATGTGGACACCTGGGAGCCAGGGAGGTTAAAGCTGCCGCAAGGATACAACGGGAGGACCTGGGGAGTCGGCTGGATGGGAATTGGAGCAGGAACAGCTCGCGGCTGCAGGCTCCCCCGTTCCCGCCCCCGCTTCCCCTACTTTCAAAGGCTGAGGAACTTCTCGAGGCTCTTCGGTAGTGACGCCCGCTTTGCAAAGGAAAAGCACGGGAGGGGCCTCCAGCCGGCTACCTCCCCGCTCCCCCACTTTCCCCCCACCCCCCATAACTTGGCTTCGGGCCTCTCTGGGCCGGGGGCCGATTTGGGCCCTAGGCTGTGGGGGCCTGGAGCGGAAGGAGGTTCCGGAGGACGCAAGAGGCGGGGAGGTTTCAGCACTGAAGGTCACAGTGTCCTGCAGTGCAGGCAGCAGACCTGAGAAACCGGGCCCTGGGTGCACCAGCGGCTCTCTCCCAGGCTCGGGCGGGGGCCCCAGGCGCGGGATAGCATCTCTGTTGGGGGCTGGGCGGGTAGAGGCCAGAGGCCTCCCACAAAGGCGCTCCTGGGAAACCTGAGGGCTGTGCGGCCCGGGCTGGGAGACAATGCCCCTTTCACCCTGTCCAGCTTGGTCCACCCCCGGCGCTGAGAGCTGGACGTGAGGGCGGAAGTCCCTCCCCATCCCGGGACGTGCAGGCCAGCCCTGGAGTCAGGGCCTCCCCTTCCCGTGGCTGCTTCCAGGAGTCGTTGGGGGCTGGGTGAGGAGTCCAGAATAGGGAAAAAAAAATCAGGAGTCTGGGGCACTTGGTGGGACCAGGCCCCCGGCTCCTCTCCCCAGGTGATGTGGAGGAAGGAATCCATTCCTCTTCAAGCCCAGTTAGTCAGAAGCCAGGGACTGTGCCGGGGCTGTGAACTGAGGATGTTGGAAGGGCTGGATCTGAGGACTCAAGGGTTGAGGGTTTGTAGGGGAGGGGGGTGGGGTGGGGTAGAATGGACATTGCCCATCAGCAGTTGCTGGGGGACAGAACTGGGGCCTCTTTGCTGGCCCAGCGTAACATGAGACCAGCCCCCTTCTCCAGCGGAAAAGCCTGTGGCTAAGTTTAGCCCAGCTGGTGATAACCTTTGCTTAAAAGGCAGAGAGCACGTGGTCCTGCACCCCGACTCCAGCGGTTCCTTCCCTTTCTGGGACTGTCTTCCTCCAATGTTTGCTGTGGCAGGTGGCCATCTGCATGGTCCACGCCCCGGGCTTTGCAAGAGCAGGGCCAGTGGGCACCTAATGGCGAGGGGTGGCGCCACACTGAGGGGCCTGCTGGGAAGTGGATGGGGCTTCCTCTCCAGTGCCAAGGACACAGTACTTTGCCTGAAGAGGGCCTTAGCAGGACCTCCCACCCTGCCCGTGGCGCGTTCCCCTTTGCCGCACGCCTGTCCTTTCCCATTACTGCCCTTTGCTGGAAGGAGGGAGTTCGGTGCCCAGGGACCACGACTGACTGACGCAGTCTGCTGTTGTCATGACAGCAGACAGCAGTGTAGCCATGGCAGCAGCCACACTGCCTGCAGTTCAGGTGACTCAGCAGAGGACCTGGGAGGCAGAAGCGGGTGGACAGGGCCTGCATCTAGGGGCTGACTTCCCGCGGGCCCTGTAACACTGCGAGGAAATCCTGGGGGATTGTCTCCAGAGACACTGTCTAGAGCTGGAGGGGACTCATGACCTGGTCTCCCATCAGCCGGCCAGCTCGGTTGCCTGCCTTTAGAGGGGCCCGAGTGGGAGTGAGGGCAGGACAAAGCGAGCTGTTGGGCAGAGGAGGGCTCCCCAACCCCAGCCTACTGGCTGACGCATCCTTTTTTTGTGGTGGAAAACTGTCCTGTGCATTGTCAGATATTTAGCAACATCCTTGGCCTCTCTCTACCCACTGGCTGCTGGCAGCACCTCTCTGCTAGGTTGTGACAAAGAAATAGTCTCTAGAGGTTGCCAAATGTCTCCCAGAAGCTAAAACTGCCCCCAGATTGAGAAGTGTGGCTCTGGAGTCTAGGTGCTGCCTAATTCTACACAGCAGAGCGCCCTGCCACGTGCAGGCAGGAGGCTGGGGAGAGATGAGGCACTGAGGGGCTGGACACACATCAGACCCCTGGGCTCAGTGTCTCCCTCCGGATAAAGAACCCTCTGCTGCTGCCTGCCTCCGGGTTAGCGAGAAAGAAGAGACAAAAGACAGGCTTAGGAAAAACCTCTAAAACTATATAAAAATATTTATTCATTAGAAAACAAGAAAACTGACAAACACATATATATATATATACACATTCCAACGAAAGCAGCTCAACTCTGTTCAGCTGGGCTAGTTTAAGAGCAAAGTCTTACGTTACAATGACCACTTATGCATTAAAAAACCAAGGAGACAGGCAAACAAGTATTCTACAAAGGGAATGAATCCAGGGTCATTCTTTATAAGACACTTGCACAGCAGGGTTGTGATAGGCAAGGCTGCCCCTAGGACCTGTGCCTGCGAGCAGATGCCCGACGGATGGGAGTGGTTTTCTTGGGTGTCTCATCTTCTGTCATCTCTGCTGACAGTTCTGTACAAAGAATTGGGGGAATAAGAAAAAGCTGAGTCACAAAGATGGTGCAAAACAGGTCTCAGAGAACAAATGAGAGTCCTAGACCACACTGCACAGGAAGGTGACCTGGGGGTGGGGCCTAGACAGCAGGACCTCGTCAAAAGCCAGCCTGGCCCCCCACCCCCGGCACCCCCACT
>SJYC01067615.1:0-77109 GCA_006408675.1 Madoqua kirkii
CGGAGAACCACACCTTCGTCGCTGGATTCATCACTCGAGAAGACAATCCTGAGTTTCTTTCTTGAAGATCGCTGCTGGGTGTTTCGATGCTGGTAGGTGGTATGGCGGGGCTTCGGTGTGACAAAGTTGTCTGAGGCCGCAGCAGCCACATGCCGGTGCCGAGCGGCTACCAGAGGCAGAGGTGTGACTCCAGAAGGAAAAAGGAACCTCCATCTGAGAGGAGGGCCCCGCCCAGACTCTCCCAAAGGGCGGCCCCACATACCAGCTGGCTGTTTCCTGGCTGACGGGGCTCTCTGGCTACTGCCTTGGCCAACCTCAAGTTCCTCTACTGCATCCAAACCTCTGGTGTGACAGGCCCGGAGCTTCTGCTCAAATTCATCTATTACAGCCTGGAGGGAAGAACAGATTAGAAACAGGCCTGGAAATGGTTATTTCTATGACTAAAAAAAAACAAGTCCATGAATAGAGATGGAGGAATCTTAAATGTGGATCACTAAAGGGAAGAACCCGAATGAGAAGAGCACACGCTCTGGTTCCAACACGAGATCCTGCGAAAGGCGAAGCTGCCGTGACAGTGTAAGGATCAGGGGTGGCAGGGCCGGCGGGGGGTAGGTGAGCAAGGGCGCAGAGGACGCTCAGGGCGCGGCATCGACTGTGAAGCACGCTCAGTGACGATACGTTCATCAGCACACACAGCACCAGGAGCGAACCCTCCTGAAGCCACGCTCTCTGACGACGGGGATGTGTCGAGGCAGGGTCACAGATGCCCTGCGCACCTGTGGCAGGGACGTGGGTCACTGGGGGTACAAGGAATACTATCATTTTGCTTTGAACCTGAAATGGCCCTTAAGAAAGTCTCCTGAAGCAAAGAAAAAACGAAAGAACTGGAGACAGAAAGACCTGGTCTCAGGTCACCCGGTCACTTGGCTGCAGTCAGCTGGGGACTGAGTCAGAACCCTGGAGCCTCAGAACACCCGTGGGAGCTGTGGCCTGAAAGCAGCGGGCACCGCGCACCTTGCCTTCGGGCTTGGACCCACGCCGCAACTTGCCCACGATGGACAAAAAGGTGCTGAAGATGGACTCGTCTGACAGCTTATCGCCAAAGCAGTCGAAATTGTCGAGCATCTTTCGGAGACCTCGCTCTGTGAGGGGCAGCTGAGACACGCAGTAGGCCAGGTCCCGGTATTGCCGCTCAGTCCTGCGGGCAGGAAAGGTGTGGTGAGGCTCGGCGGGACCCCAAGGGAAGGGTCTCCTCCAGCCCCACAAACCCTCCAGAAAGGCAGCATACTGGGCAGTGCGGAAGCGCTGACATAGCTTCTCCACCAGGCTCTCAGTCTGCTTGTCCTTCGTGATGTAGGAAAGCAACTGCCTGCAGACGGGAAACGATGGACCACCTTGGGGGCAGCCCCGAGCCCACGCTGATACCCACCCCGGCCCTCCCTGGCACGCGCCTTCTGTCACCCTCCTACCTCAGAGGCAGACTCTCCTCTGCCCTGGCCTGTCCCTCCTGCCCGCTCCCTCACCTCAGGGAAGGGTCCACCCCACCCTCCTGAGGAATTTACAGTGTGACTGGAAACAGAACAAAAGCAGCTGCCATCCAATGAGTCCTATTTACATGCTTAGCATGTAAGCATGTGTTAGGACTTTTACTAAATCTTCTCAAGAACTAAGGAACAAGTATTTTGGGGCCTCATTTACACAGGAGGAATACTACTACAGAGGCAGGTTGGTGCTGAAGTCCACACGGCTCAGAGCACAGACTGGACATCATGAACAGGTCTGTGTGACTCCTGAGCCTGCTCTACCACGGAACAAATGCCCCAAGGCCCAGGGACTCTACTTCATGATGGTGTGGAAAAGCTCTTCCTCCACGCCTCCCTCGGGGGCTGACAGGCGGCTGATGATATCTGGAAGGAGGTTATAGATGGCATTCGCCTGTAAGAGAGAGAGTCAGGTCACAGAGACCGGCACACGACTGCCCGGTCCCTCGGCAGCACGTCCTAAGCCACTCCACTTCTCACCTTGTTGGAGAGCTCGTTGAAGAAGTTCTTGGCCAGGGCAGCGATCTGAGGGGCAGGGTCAATGAGCAGCACGGCCATCTCGCTCACCTGCCCCTTCACCTTCACCATGTCCTTCAGGATCAGGTGGGTCATCACCAGCGCGGCTGTTTTCCGCACGTGCTGAGAGGGGTCCCGGAGGCTAGGAGTGAAATCTCACGGCATTAGGACCGGGACTGTGGGCGCACCTGACAGTGGCAGCGGGCCCTCAGCAGGGAGCCGAGACCTCTTCTGACTATACCGGTAGAGGCTGTGTAGAGCCGAGTTTGGAGAAAGAGGCCAAGCCTAGTGCTGAGGCCCCAATCCCTTTGGGTCATACCCAGCTAGGGCGTGCCCAGATGTGGGAGGGACCCCTGAAGACCGGGGGGACACAGTTCTGAGGATTCCCACACTGACTTCCCCATGGCCTCCAGGGCTGGTGGGGACCGAGACAGCGCTGGGAGGGGCCTCACCGAGCATACAGATGGGGTGTCCAGGGGTCCACCAGGTTGGGGAAACGGATGGCCAGATCCCCAGTAGCAATCATGAGGTTAGAGCGAACGATGGGGAGCGAGGATTTTTCTAATATGGTGAACAGAAGACGAAGCTGGGAGTCACAGAAAGTGGCACTAGAGGCAAAGAGAGGATCATCAGGGAAACTGCACCAGCCCCCACCCTCCTCGGGAAGGCAGTCTCCACCCTGGGGCCCACCTGATCATGCAGAACTTGCCCAGGGCGAGTGAGCAGCTGTGGAGAGCTCTGGGTTGCTATAGAGACCAGGGTTGTTGCAGACTTTAAGGAGAAGTGGAACAAAGGCAGCCAGTGTCTGTTTGCCTGATGAAGGAACAAGTCAAGGTGTGGGACGGGCTACCCAGCTGGGGAAGGCTCACCCAGCAGCCCTTCTCACCTTCTAGCAGCTCCAGCTCACAGATGCCGCGGATGAGTTCTGCCTCGGTGTCATCAGCTGTGGCCCCGCCCAGCCCCATCTCCTCCTCCAAGGTGGACTCAGACTTTGAATTCTGATGGGAAAGCAGCCAGGGATCATGGGTGAGCAGACAGTTTTGATTCCAGCCTACCCTTCATTTCGCATGAATGGATCTGGGAAAGGGCAAATTCTGCAAAGCTGTTCACTGGCTTGTCACATGTATCTGAAGAGGAAGGACTCGTGAATTAAATAGGAAAAGTACTAGATCCCCTCCATTTGTGTCTAAAGTGGCCAGAGCATCCCACATCTCTTCTGATTCATCCTCCTAGCAGCATATAACTTCCTGGACAAAATAAACTGATGGAACCTGCCAGACAATGGCTCAAGGTCACAGAGAAGGTTAGACTTTACCCCACTGCTGCAGAGCTGTATCTCATTTGTCTGACAGACATCACTGCCTCTAGTGGAGAGAACACAAGGTCCCATTAGGGGCCAGGCCCAGTCTCCAAGGCTGCCAGCAAGGCGGTGGGAGCGTGTAGGTTCTAGCAAACACTGCCTCGGGCACAGCCTGGATTTTATGCTGAGGCCCCTACCTCGATGCTCTGGATTTACCTAAAACACTTTGTGGGTGATCCATTTATGTTCTCACTAACTGTTTCCAGGGTATCAGGAGCAAGGAGGCAGAGCCTCCGTGAGCTCAATGAACAGGAGAGAAGCAGAGCTCCCCAGAAGGAAACGTAAAGGACCCAGGGGCCAGAAGCGAGTCTGGGTGACACTTGGGGCAGGAACCCCAAAGCACAGGCGTGTCGCTCACCTTCTCCTTGGGCTCCTTCCTCTTCTGCTCCTGCTCCTCCCGCAGGACTCGGCGCCGACAGAGCTCTCCACTCACGGCCTGCTCCAGGTGCACCAGCTGCTGCAGAGCCACGTCCCCGGCCAGGGACAGCAGGTTCATCAACAGGAAGGTGGGGAGCACGGGCGTCTCCTCTGCAGGACGGGGGCAGGAAAGCAGGGAGAGAAAGGCCATTACATCTCACAGGCCCCGCACTGTTTTCACTGATGGTCCCCTGGCTCACATGCTCTATACCCAGGCAAGGAGCAGGAGGGCTTCCCTGGTGGAGAACAGTAAATAATCCACCTGCCAATGCAGCAGACGCGGGTTTCCATCCCTGGTCCAGGAAGATCCCACATGCCTTGGAACAACTGGGCCCAGGTACCACAGCTACTGAGCCTGTGCTCTAAAGCCTGGCAGCCACAGCCACTGAAGCCCTTGTGCCCTAGAGCCCATGCTCCACACTAAGAGACGCCACTACCAGAAGCACATGCGCCACAGCTACAGAGTCCTCCTCACTCACTGCAACTAGAGAGAAGCCTGCGCAGCTAAGACTGGGCACAGCCAAAAAGAAATAAAAAAGAAAAAAAGAAGCAAGACATGAGGGTGGAGGGCATGGTAGCAGTGACTGTGCCACCTCAGTGACAGAAAGGGCAGGGAGGGCTGAGGGGCTCAGTGTGGCTGCAGGAGGTGGAGGTGTCAGGGGCTGCAGCCACCACCCCTCTTGCCCACTTACGCGGGGCCTCCTGGTGGTCACTCTTCTCCTCCAGCTTCTCTAGGGCCTGCTTTGCACAGTCCTGCAGTATCCGGGCGCAGATCACCTCAGGGCCCTCAGCCAGCTGGTAGATGAGGGCCACAGCTGCCTCCTTGAACGGGACCCAGAGCGGGTCTGGGTGGACGCTGCCTGCGCAGGAAGAGGGGGAAGCTGCCACCACAGACAGAGGAGCCCTCCTGCCCCAGGCTCTGTGCGGCAGCTCACCTTTCGTGACCATCTCCCGCAGTCGCTCAAACAGGCGGTGCTCCTGGGGCAGCCGGAAGGGAGGGTGACGTTCGCCCATAGAAGGCTGCTGAGGGCAGAGAAGACAACGTGGGTGAGTGTTGAGGGTGGACAAGGGGACACCCACTTTCCCTAGTTTGGACATTACCACCCCACGTGCCTTCCTCCTGTCCGAGATGTTGGCGATGGCGTGGCACACTTGCTGGGCCAACCTGTAGTCTGGTGGGAGCTTCTCGTCCAGCCCTATATTCACCAGGGTGTCCAAGTTGCTTCCCACAATCTCTGGCTTTCCTCTAGGAGAAGAAGCCGTAGAGTTAAAGGCACTCAGACATCTCTGCGTGGGAAACACCACCAAGGAGCACAGGAGCCAGCTCCCTACGCAGGGCTTCATGAGCCCTGGAGTGCTGCATGTGGGGCCAGCCCTCAGCATTCCTCCGGCGCCGCTGGCCCTCTGCTGGGCGGGCTGGAGCCGCACTGCCACTTGTTCTCCACTTAGGCGGCGATGCACTCGCAGAGCTCAGCCGAGCCCGAGTGCTCTCCCTGGAGCAGTGATAGTGGTCCTCAGGGAACCTTTCTCCTCGCTCGCCCCTCGGCCTGTCTGATGTGAGCCTCACCGTGCCATCATCCCAAGAAGCATGACAGAGGAGCAGCGCTCCAGAGGGGAGCAGGGCGCCTTCCCGTCGCCTGCTCCCACAGCACCTGGGTCACTGGTGGGCTCACTTCATCCTTCTGCACAAACTCACAGATCTGGAGAGAAAGAAAAAGGGCTCAGGCCCCAAAGTAACAATTCCCCTGACACCTGGTCTGCCTCCTCTGAAGAGAACACTGAGAACCCGAAGTGGAGAGGAAGGAGGAAGCTGAAGATGTAAAGCTGAGGTCTGGGAGATACCTCCACCTCTGCTACTTTCTATTCTCCTGCCTGCAAACGTTTCTTTAGATGACGTGCTGAAACTGACCTTGCTGAGTTCATGCACATCTATAGTCTGGACAACACTTTGTGGAGATTTCTAGTAGGTTTTCTCACTGCTACTGTCAACTCAATGTGTCCCAAATGGATGCCACCATCTTTGTGTTTTCATTTTACCAGTGAGCCCACCACCAACAATCTTTAAACATGTCACCTAATTTTTAATGCGTCGGTCCCTCATTCCATGTTTTCTCCCTTTTAAAATTTGTCTTCCATGAAGTGCTACCCTATAGATGTTCCTCCCACCCCCGAAGTCCAGATCCCTGTC
The DNA here is from genome assembly GCA_006408675.1 of Madoqua kirkii. NCBI lineage: Eukaryota > Metazoa > Chordata > Mammalia > Artiodactyla > Bovidae > Madoqua > Madoqua kirkii. Next base: position 6,023 of record SJYC01067615.1, read on the forward strand.
ACTGCACACCCGCAGCAGCCTCCAGGAACACTGCCGGCTTCGGCTCCCACCAGCCCGTGTGCTGTGCTCTCCCAGATGTCTGCTTCATCAGGCCACAGCATTGCTCACCAAGTACTGATAGAAACAGCTCTCTGCGGCCTGCTGTATGGGCTCCTGGCCAGTTGCTGCCCTGCCCAATATCAGGCCAGGCGCCTCCAGCAGGCTTTTCTTTTCCGCAGTGAGGAGAAAATGTGGCTGGTGGTGCTGCTCCTCCCAGTGGAGGCTCATGGTCAGCACCATCTCTGCCTTGAGCCCCACCACGCAAACCTTTCAAGGCAGCTCTGTCACACTGAAATGCTGGGGGCCTGGCCAATAAGGTTCAAGTTCTAGATCCCACGGATCTTCCCAGTTCAGCTCCAACCCCTTTCCAGCTCCACTATCTTTCCAGGTAATGATCTTGAGCCAGAACGCAACGGTCTCCCTTCACAACACAGGCAGTGCTCTCGCTCGCTCTGTCTGAAATGTTTCCCCTCCTTTCTCGAATTCTCTAAATCTGATGCATCAAGATCCAGTTCAACTCCTGCCACCTTCAGGAAGCTCTGCCCTCGACGCTTCGACCTGACACTGCTTGCTCTCCTCTACTCGTCAACATACTGTGCCAAGTAGGACTATGTTTTCTGGAACTCTGACACCTGAGATTGAATCTTAAACTTTGTCACTAACTGGCTGAAGTTAGCCAAGTTCTTTGAGCTCTCTCTACCTTAAGTTTCTTATTAGGAAATGTAGATAATAATACTGCCTCCTAGAGCAACTGTGAGGATGAAACATGTTAATACGAGCAAAGTGATTAAATCAGTGCCTGGCATAATGTGTTATATTACTGTTGCTACAATAACTGTTACCTATACCACTTAACTATCTGCTGCATTGCTCTAAAATGTTTTATGTTTTTTGGCTGCCAACTAGAGTTGAAAGCAAGTAATTCTATATTTCTCTAAGGGGCTGAGTACACCATAATCTCACTAACATTTGCTGAATGAATAAGTGGAAGTGAGCATACTTACGATTTCCTCAAGGCACTGAATAGTCCCAACTGAGGCATCCACCAGCAGCAGAGAGAGATTGTGAATCAAAGTCTGGGCCTTGGCTCTGTGGAAACAGCAGAGATCAGGGGTCATTAAAAGACGAAGAAGCTGAACCTAGCAAATAGGTTATTAGGCAATCCTGCCAGTGTCAAACAATAAACAACTGTTTCAGATATACAAAGAGAACAAACTAGTTGTCACCAGTAGGGAGAGGAGTGGGGGAGCGGCAATATACGGGCTAGGGGACTAAGAGGACAAACTATCTCGGACAAAATAAGCTACAAGGATACACTGTGCAACATGGGGAATAGTTTATAACTAAAACAACATAACCTTTAAGGACTGTGAATCACTACAATGTACACTTGTAACTTACATAATATTGTATTATATTTCAATAAAAAGAAACAAAAATAAACCAAAACTGCTTAGATTGGTTTTCACTGCCCTAGTCCATCACAGACCTACTGCCTCTGCGTCTAGAAGTCCCCTAGGAAAAGCCCACTCCCTCGCCTCTCCTCAGGAGACTAGACACCTCCTGGGAGAGGCTGACTTCAGGGTAGTTCGCAAAGACCAGTGCAGCCCGTGTACCTGGCGGAGTCCCCCTTGGGTTTGAGATAAAGTTGGCGGTAGGCATTAAGCACAGCATCCCGGACGCCAGGCTCCTTTGACCAGATGAGAGGCAGCATGCGGCGGACCCCAAACAGGGCCTGGGGTACCCCAAATTGGAACACCATCACAAAGAATTCAATCACCTCCTGCACCACTGAGAAGACAGACACAAATGTCACCTATTAGTGCAGTGAAACACCCCAACACTTAAAGACAGAACCTCTCTTAATGTAGCAACATGTGAGGGGACACCCTCCCCATTTCTTCTGAGGACCGCACCTCCCTCCAATGCCCTGTCAAATGCTATATGCACACTCCACAGGGCTACAGCAGGCAAATGGAAGTAGAGAATCTGGGCCCTTCAAAGGAGCAGACGGACATCAATCAAATACGGACGAGACGGGTCCCTCCAGCCCTGGCCTCTGTGGCAGGGATGCCGGCACACCTGTGGTTGTGTGTTCATACATCATCTTGCTGATGATGCCAATGGCCTTGGTGATCTGCAGGGAGAAGCTGTGGGCATCCTGCAGGTACTGCACCAGCAACTCCTGCTTCACCAGCTCATCGTTGCATTCCTCAGGCTCTGACCCACTGGGCTTGTCCTTACAGTCAGTCTCTCCTGGGCCCAAGTTCCCTGCAGCCGCCTGGGGATTCTCCTTCTGGGTGGGAGCTGCTGGGCCTAGAGTTAGGGAATTACAGGATAGTTTTTGTTCAAGGGTATATGGGGAAACCCATCAGTTCTAAACATCCACGAGTATCTGTTTCTACCATAGGAAAGTTTTGTTTTGTCATGCTTTGTGGCTTGCAGGATCTTAGCTCCCTAACCGGGGATCAAAGCCACGGCCCCTGCAATGGAAATGTGGAGTCCTGACCACTGGATTGCCAGGGAACTCCCAATAGGAAAGTACAGATTTAGAATTTAGTCTAAAATCTCTTGGTTCATTTCTCAGAAAAGATCTCTTGAGTCGTCTATGGCCTGAAATACCCTTCCACTCCCCGTGACTATGGATCTCAGGCCTGAGGGTTGCTTCCATTCCCGAGCAGACACACTGCAGACCCCTCTGGCCTCTTTCAGTGTCAGGCTGAGTCAGGTCCGTGTCTGATGTAAAGTCAACGGGCCATGAATACGAGCTGAAGTGTCTTGCTTGCTGACTGAAGGAAAAGGAATTTACCTTTGAAGATAGTTCCTAAGAGACTGAGGAACCTGGTCTCCTCTGAGTCTTCCGGGTCCACATGACAGAAGGGTTCAGACTCCCGGAAGTGGCCTATGGCTTCTTGAGTCAGGACGATGGCCTGCCTGACAGAACATGGCCTGTCACCCATCCTGCCCTCTTGAGAGTGGCACCGCGGCCTGTGTCAGAGGCCTAGCTCATGAATGCACCGAGAACCCAGACCTTCCCGTGGAGAACTCTGCCACTTATGTACAACGGGGCCGGGGTAGGGGGGCAATGAAGGTTAAGTCTGACTGTGTGACTAAACATTCTCTCTAGAAAGAGGCGCTTAACCACTACTGTTGCTGCTCCCATGGGAAAGGAACTACCTGGCTAGAAAGCAGGCTTGGAAGAGATTTTTCATTTAAAAAAAATGTATCATTAAAGAATGTATACATGTGTATAACAGTTACTCTGCTGTATAGCAGAAATTAGTGCAACATTGCCAATCAACTATGTTTCGATTAAAAACATATATATAGCTTCCCAAAGGTGAACTCTAAACCTAATGGGTCACGAGAGAATACTGCACTCTTTCCCATACCTGTAACTAGCTTTGGCTAGCAACTGATGGATGCGTCCTTCCACCTCCTCAGGGGTCTCTGTCTCGGCAATACCCTCAGATATCCCCTCTCCTTCCTGGGGAAGTGTCAGCAGCTGCTGCAGCGTAGTTTTCAGCTCTGGCAGCATGGCCTCCCACTCCTCAGCGGAGTCTAGCTCTGCGGCTGAACGAGAAGGTTTCAGTTAGACTCTTGCCTTGAGCTCCCCACTGTGGGGAGAAGGGTGTCAAGGTTGAAAGCTCCCCAACAGACCCTACTCACAAGGCGCTGTGGCTCGCCTCTGGGCCCTCATCTCTTGTAATTTCTGGGTCTCCTTCTGCAGTGGTCCAGCAAGGTCAGTGTCACTAAGCTACCAAGAAACAATGAGTATCAGGGTCACTGACTTGGGAATTTCACCTGTTTCCATTTAATCCCTCTTCTGGGTGGACCAAGGGCTACGTACCTTGCAGGAAAAGGGATTATTGGCAAGAAAGCTGGCGAGCAGTTGGATGGCGCTTTTACACACCAGCACCGACTTGTCTGCTAGACGCCCCACAGCTAAGGCCACCACTGCCTGGAAACGTGTCAGGGGCAGAGCCTGTGGGGGGCAGGAGGAGAGATCAGATCCCAGCCCACACTGGCCATAATGTCAAGATGATGGTGAAGTGCACTCTACATGTGTGAGCCATTTATCTGAGGAAACTTTTCTATGGGGTGTGAACAGTTTGGGAATACTGTATTAGGTCAGTGTAGTTCTTGAATGGAGCCAGAATCCTTGTCCCTGACAGAGGAGGACCTTTACTACTGGCAGTGAAATCCTGAATTCTAGACTCTTCTTTGACATAGCTACTCTTGTTTTTGCTTCAGCCTGCATAGAGGGGTTCTGTGGATCTCTATCACATCAATGGCCACTCACCTTCTGCTGGACGATTCGGGTGAAGAGCTGCAAAACGCGGCTGCGCACAAAGGAGTTGATGTCGTGGCAATGGGCCTGCAAGGTGTCCAGGAACTGGTCCCGGGTGTTCCGGGACGCCGCCTCCAGCTGATCCCCACTCAGGACCTGCAGCACCATCTCTGCCATGGCCGCCAGCACAGCATTGCGCATCATGTAATTCTGAGGGAGAGCGAGCCTAGTGGGGGCTCTGCACCCCTACACCAACTGTCCTTGCCCTAAACTTATGCTGCTCAGCATCGGGACCTCAGTTCCCTGACCAGGGATAGAACCCACAACCCCTGCATTGGAAGCTCAGCATTCACCCTGAGGTCCCTGGAAAAAGCTGAATGCCAAAAGGGCCTTGACTGCTCAGAAGAGAATTTAGGGACAAAACAAATGAGAGCCCAGAGTAGTACCCCTCCCCATCCCCTCCATGCAAGGAGCTAGCCATGGTGGCAGCTGAATGTGAAATCATATCCACCCACCAATACATGTTCAGAAGCATTGATTACCACCTTGCTTCTGAGGCCTCAAAGCCTTTGATCCTTACTAATAACCTTCCCTCACAATCCCCTTCCCACAATTCACTGACAGAGAAACAGCAATCAGCCCTAGGCCTGACCATGTGCACTGCAGAATCTGATGGGTTTAGGGTTTAGGGTTTAGGGATTTTTGCCAGGTCAAGAGCCAGAGAATGGGATCTTGCAATCTAAAGTCATGGTATCAATACATTAGGTGAATGAGCAGATTATCATGGTTCTTAACAGTCACTGAGGAGAGCTAATATCAGGTTTGGGAAGGAGCCAGGTTAACACTGAGGACAAGAGAACTGATATGGGACAAGAGGTGATATGGGAGCATCTGAGAGCCGGGTGGCAGGAAGGGGCTTCATCCTGCAGAATGGGTGGACCCAGAACCACAGCTGAGTCTCTCACTGACTTAAGCTATGGAACTGTCATCTCTCTACCAGTTTGGGATGAAACCAGTGTGAATACTGACATGGCCCTTTAATTCAATAAACTTCATCTGCTTCTCTATAGGAAGGCATTGCCACAGTGATAAGCCGAGACAATTTGGCTTCATATGAAAGTTATTACCTTCATGTTAAGAAACAGCCTTTCAACAATGGACTCACAACCCACTGACCAAGGGACCACCTACCTCTCCATCCAGATGGTCTAGCAGAATGCACATGCTGGACATCAGGATGGCTGGGATGCGCTCTGCTAGTTCCGTCAGGAAGGCTGCAAAACCCTTTGCCCCCGTAGGGTCCCGACTCAGCTCCTGGGGACACTTTTGTCCAATCTCTCTACATAGGGGAATAAACACAGCCACAGCAGTGTAACCTAATCACTTCAGTCCCGGCAAGAATTAAGCTGGCATCTAATATCTGAAGGGGGCTTCCCTGGTGGGTTAGATGGTAAAGAATTGAGAGGGTAATAGAGGAAAGCCAGAGGTCCCCAAACGGGAGGAGGAAATAAACTGCATGTGGCAGACTTTTTTTCCCTTCTCTACAACAAAATTAAGAGAGGCTTCTAACATCTGGTTCTGCCTGAGCTAACCAATTTTTCTTATGGAAATATTTTTCTCAAGCTATGTTAATGAAATGATATATTTGCTTTGGAATCTGCCTTTCTTCAAAACAGTTCTGCCTAAGACTAACCTTTTTTTCCCTCTTCTCAAACCTTGGGCTGATAATGGCTCAACAAACCAGTATTCGTGTCAATTGTTTTATGGCCGTTTTACGGCTGGGGATGACACACTTTGTGCCGCACTATCTCAAAAATGCATATTGTGGGAGAGGGGCCTGGTGAAACTACCTCAGCCTTGAGGAGTCTCTCTTATCTGATTAGCAGCTTGCTAACAGACACAAAATGCCTTGCTAAAGACCAGCAGCAGGACACTCTTTCTGTCCTCTTCTGATGTCTGTGTCAGAAGCTTTCTCTATTATACTTTAATAAAACTTCGCTACACAAAAAGCTCCAAGTAGTCAAGCCTCCAGAGGTCATGAATTCTGGTCTAAAATACAGCTTGCAGCAGCAACCTTTCAGAATCTGCCCGCCAATGCAGGAGTTCAATTCCTGGGCTGGGAAGAACCCCTAGAGGAGGAAATGGCAACCCACTCCAGTATTCTTGCCAGGGAAATCCTATGGACAGATGAGCCTGGCTGGCTACAATCCACAGGGTTGCAAGGAGCTTGACATGACTTAGCAACTAAACAACAACATCTGAAGGAATGCAGTGTTATAGCGCATCCCAGAAAATTTGTCTCCAATATTCCTCTTCTCCCTGAGGAAAATGAGAATTAGAAACGTAGAGAAGGCAAGATCACCTTACGATCTCTCCTACAATGCTCTTCATTCCGTAATCAGTTGCCCAAAGACTCACAGCTGCCACCAGGATGGATGCCAGGTGCTCAAAGTGCTGTAGCATCTGGATGATCTTCACAGTGGCACCTGTGGAGTCCTGCATATGAGCCACGACCCTGGGCCTCGGGAAGGGGTGGGGAGAAGGAAGGGCTGACTCACTCAGCATGTGGTTGTAACGTGTCAAAGCTACACCCAGCAGGTGCGTTATGGCTTCTCGGGTAGGGCGGTTCTTCTGGTGACTAATGGTGGGGTTCTCCAGGAGGCGGTAGCAGCAGCCAGTAACCAAGCTGAGAAAAGAAGATTGAGATAATGACATCAGTGGTCTGGACTCAATATACTGCCCTTGCCTCATTCATTCTATCTCTGCTGCTGCAGTCAGGGTCTTCTAGTTCCCTATACTCTACAGCCTTCTACATCTAGTTGCTTTGCTGACTGCCATGCAGGTACTCCTACATGTAGGTACGTATAGGTCAACAGTTATGATGACGTCTGCACAGAAGCTGAATATATGATAAAGTCAGACAAAATCACTGATGACTTCAAAATGTTGAATGGCCAACTCAGTCCTCATCTGGCTGAACTTTCGGCTGCATCTGACACAGCTGGTCACTCCCTTTCCCTTGAAACATACCTCATCTGGCAGCAGGAGCCCAGGCTCCTCTCTGTTTCTTAGCTGGTTCCTCCTCAAATTACTCTCCTGATGCTGGAGTACCTCAAGGTAGTCTGTAGATTTCTGCTCTCTTCTAGCTATGCTTACTGATTTACTGATCTCATTCAGTCTTCATGACTACAAACACCATTTATATAAACACATTACATTCGCAAATGTGCACTCGAGCTCAGCTCTCTCTCCCTTACTACTTCACTTTGTACATTTCACACCTGAAAGTGACATTACTTGGATGTTTTAACAGGCACCTCCAACTTTCTACACCCAAAGCAGAACTTTTTTCCCCCCAAACACACTCCCACAGGCTTTGTTGTCTCAGTTATCAGCAGCTCCATTTTTTCAAATGCTCAACCCAGAACCCCAGGTGAGTCATCTTCAACCATACCCTCCCTCCAACCTCCAATGCATCTGCCAGCTCATCCTATAGACTCTTCTTAAGGAACAAATACAGACTGCACCCACAGCTCCCCACCTGCACTCCCTCTTGGGTCTAAGCTACGGCCATCTCCTGCCCAAGTCACCGCCACAGCCTCCTAGCTGGTCTTCCACTTTCCTCCTTTCCCGTGAGTCTGTTTTGACACAATAGCCAGTGACTTTGTTAGCGCAGCCAGACCACCTCACTGCCCTGCTTGGAACCCCGAGGGGCCCGACCTCACGCTGATGGCGAAGTCACCATGATGGCTACGGGACCTGCCCCGACCTCAGCTCAACCCTCACCTTGTCTCAGCTGTCCCTCTGGCCCCACTGCTGTTACCTGGACCTGCTCAGCACATTCCATCCTTGGTACCTATTTCCTGCCCTCGCTCTGCCTCCAGTTCTCCTCGTGGCTCTCATTACCTCCTCGAAGGCTTTGGTCAAATGTCACCACCTCAAAAAGTCTTGCTAGAGCCGCTGATACAAATTAAAGCCATTTCCCATTACACTTCCCACCCCTTCTGTTTTTCTCCACAGTAATAAACCTGAAAGCATACTATATATTTTGCTTATTTTAAAAATTGTTTCTGCTCTAAAATACAAACTCTTAACAGAGCAGAAATGCTGGTTTTCAATACGTTTAATGATACCAGCCACGTACCTAGGAGATGCTCTGTAAATACTGCAATGTGACTGAATAAAGCTATTTCTACCCTTTGTTGTCTACTTCTGAACAATTCAACATAACTGGCACATGTCTATGTATTACAGACAGAACTGCAGCATGAAATGAAGCATTTCAAAAGCATCTCTAACACCAGAGCCCTCATTCCTCATGGCCAGCATCCCCTTGCGCAATCACCACCTACCTGACAAACTCCTCTTCGATTACTGAGTGGTTCCACAAGTGACGGATGTCCAACTGGAGCAGCTGTGTTAAAAGCTGAAGAATCGGTTGCCTCTCTTCCTCCCAGTCAAAGCCATGAGTTGCCTTGGCCCGGGATTTCCTACCCTAAAAAAGGATTTGTAGGAAGAAAAGAGGATCACAATCTGTTAGTCTGAGTGCCCAAGCTATCCAGTATCAAGACAAGGTAGAAGGTAAGACAGAAGGACTATAAGTTTCAAAATATAAAAGAGCTGCTTCTCAGCAAAAGATACACTGATACTTCTGAGTACCTTCTAATAAACTTTAAACAAGGACCAAGGGCAGAAAGGGAAAGAATTCTCAGAATCACTGACTTCCATCTTTCCCACCAACTCCTCCATCTCCCCAGACCCCTTATTAAGTGAGCCAGGAACACCAAATTACCTTCCCGCCTAGCTCCAGGTTCATGAGACCTGTCTGGCTGCTCATGGTCTCAAAGGACTCCAAGAGGCGTATCAGAGCATAGCAGTTCATCTTGAGGGCGTTCAGGTGGGCATTTCTGTCTGACATACTCAGAGCTGCATCATCCAAGACGGCAGGGAGTTCCTGGGAGTGGCGGGACACCACTGCAAAGGGCAGGATCTGGGGTCAGTTTCACTCAATCTCCTCATACCACCCAAATTCAAAGCCCCAGCCCTTGCAGCCATCAGATTACCAAAGATCTGTGTTTCATCTCTCAGTGGCACAGCACAGGCTAAGTCCTCTGGACACCTGACCCTGACGTCCCGAGCATGCCCTATCCCTACTCTCTCACTCGTTACCCCACGTTCTCTCTGGCAACGGGAAGAACAGCCTCCATCGAAGAGAGGCAGCCCACAAGTAGGAAGAATATTGTCGGTCTGCCCTTACAGTGAACACACATTACTCTGTATCGCCCACCAAGATTACAGACCTAGTAGGTCAGAGGTCCCGGGCTTAGCCAAACCAACTGATTCACCACAGCCTTGATATCATCACATGGCTGATAAAATGCAAGAAACAGCAAACAAACAGCAACATACACCTTCCATTCCCTACCCCCTTCCCATAAACACCTTTTATGAGGAATTCCAGTGTGTCTTCCTTGAGGCCAGGGTCTATACTTCGAAAGTGACTATGAGGGAAAGAAAGTGCCGGGGGTGAGCCAGGAACCTGCAGAGCCCATTCCAACAGTTCAGATCAAACCTGAGTCTAATGCTTATAAAAACATGTGAAATCACGGTGGTGAGCTGGGGTAAATGCTCATGAGCAGAAATATTAGCACCCAGAACCAAGTATCAGTGAACTATAATATGGAATTTCTGGACTAACATGCAAAGTTAGGGCAAATAGCCACCAGTTCTTATTAAAGTACAAGAGGCACTACTTTACTTACTGCAGAATGCTATAGATGGTATCAAAGTGCTCCAGCACAGCCAGGGGCCCCTGAGCTCGAAAGGCAGTCTGAAAAGCTGTAAAGGTGAAAGAAACTTATCAGTACAGAGAGGAGAGGCATTTCTGGTTAATTCTGTTCAAGACAGAAAAAAAATGAGTTAACTTATTTTCTTGGTAGAATTACAAAAGGACAGTTCATTTCAATGTAACCTATTATAATAACACCTGACATTTTGTCCTGTTTTATCAAAACAATTGAGTTTTATTATTCTATCTCTGAGCGAGATGAAGCAAATAGTACTGTGTCTATTTTGTGACAAAAGAAATTAAATGTCAGAGTAGTTTTGTGACTGTCCAACTTACTAATGAATACAAACTCAGAATCTTTTTAGATTCTGAAATGATAAAAGTAGAAAAAACAGTAGAGTTCCTGTATTCTTCACCCAGACAATGGTAACATCTTGTATTACTATAAGGAACTATTCTAAACCAAAAAATGAACATTAAGTAAATGCTAATGACTAACCTACAGAGCTTGAGTTTTGCCAGCTGTTCTAATTCTATACTTTCCCCAGGCCAGGAGACAACCTAGGATACCACAATGCACTTAGCCATCACATCTCCTTACTTTCCTGATCTTTGTCTTTGACGCTTGAAGTGTTGTTTGCCAATTATTCTATAGAATGTTCCTCACTCTGGGTTTGTCTGCTAGTTTCTCATGATTAGGTTGAGGTCATGTGCTTTTGGCTAGATCACTGAGAAAGGGAGGTTGCGTCCTTCAACCATTATACCCAGAAGGACATGATGCCTTATTACTGGCAATGTTAACTGATCAGTTGGTAGGGTTTGCCAGGTGTCTCCACTGCAAAGTTACTATTTTCCCTTTTGTAACTAATAAGTATCTTGTGTAGGGAGATACTTTTGCAACTATGCAAACATTCTGTTTCTCACTACATTCTGCCCCCTAATTTAAGCAACAATGGATGACTCTTACCTGCCACAAAGATTACTTTTATTAAATGGTGATTTGTCTATTTCTATCATTCCTTTTATATTTACTAATGGGAATGCCACTGTAAGTATGAGCTTTTCTTTCCCTTCAATACATAATCTATGTATTCAATTATTTATGTCAGAATGGGCTCATGAATGTTTTGTTCATTCTGTGTTTTAATCTATTCCTATTACTTTTTATTTTGTTGTTCAGACTGTCCTATACTTGACCACTAGGAGCTCCTTCTACCCAGACTTCGAAATGCAGGACACCGCATGTGTGTAGGTATAAATGGACATACCTCTGTATCTATTTTTACCTCTGCTGCTGCTGCTAAGTCACTTCAGTTGTGTCTGACTCTGTGCGACCCCACAGATGGCAGCCCACCAGGCTCCTCCGTCCCTGTGATTCTCCAGGCAAGAACACTGGAGTGGGCTGCCATCTCCTTCTCCAATGCACCAAAGTGAAAAGTGAAAGGGAAGTCGCTCAGTCGTGTCTGACTCTTCACGATCCCAGGGACTGCAGCCTACCAGGCTCCGCCACCCATGGGATTTTCCAGGCAACAGTACTCTAGCGTATATTAAAAACATAAGTTCATTTATGTATTTGCTTAATCCTAGTATACACATGTAACAGTTTCAGCACTGCTAACCCACACCTCTTTAAAAAATAAATTTACTAACTACCTGACGCTAATTGTGTAAAGCTCTTTTGTATATAGCTCACAGTCAAAATGCTGGCTTTCCTAGTTACTTAGTTCTCTAGTCCTTTAGTGTGTTATGTCAAACATCTGCAATACACTTAGGTTCATTTGCTACCACAGACCTGCTTTGATTTACAATGGGGCTACATTTGGAATAATCTGCTATAAATTGAAAACATTGTTAAATCAAAAATCTAATAGTACCTAACCTACTGAATACCACAGCTTAGCCTAATCTACCTTAAGCATGCTCAGAACACTAACAGCCTACAGTTGGGGGCAAAAACCGCCTAGTACAAAGCTTGTTTTATAATAAAGTGGTATTTCTTGTAATTTACTGAATGCTACTTCCTCAAAGTGAAAGGCAGAAAGGCTGTCTGGGTAGAGGATGGCTTTGAGTGCAGGCTGTCTACCCTGGTGATGACGTGGCAGTCCAGGAACTGCAAGCGCTGCTGCTGCTGTTCAGTGTAATGAGTGCTGCTCTTGCTGTCTAGTCACTCAGTCGTGTCCGACTCTTTTGCAACCCCATGGACTGTAGCACACAAGGTTCCTGTTCATGGGATTTCCCAGGCAAGAAAACTGGAATGGGATGCCCTTTCCTTCTCCAGGGGATCTTCCCCACCCAGGGATCGAACCGGAGTCTCCTGCACTAGCAGAAGGATTCTTCACTGCTGAGCCACCGAGGAAACCCGGTAGCCTTGTATGGAGACCTGTATGGAGTTTATTTTTGAAACAAGGTGTAGATCCAGCTCTTTCTGTGGGTGGGAGGGAAAAAATTCTGTCAAAATCTTTTCTGCGGCACCAAGTTGGTTTGCCTGGAAAGTAAAGCTTGAACCTCCATTATCACTGCTGGCTTGCTGACCTGATTCATCACATTAGTGTTATGTTGTCCAACTATGACCTGGTCCTTTGCAATGTTTAACAAACTATTTTATTTCCCCAACTCCTACTGACTCCTTACACTATACGCACAGCATATCCTCCCCTTTATATGCTTTCTGACTCTTTGCCTCTCTTCCTTTAGTAGATGACTGTTTTCTACTTTACCCAAAAGAATGAGACTCAAAGTATCCTGCCTCTCAGTCAACAAATCATCCCGCCAACACCTTCCCACTTTGCTTCAGTCTCCAGTGGAAAGATTCTGTTCCAATGCTAAGCTGTTCTCATTGCCTTGCCAAAGTCTTATCTCGTTTCTCTCACCTCTGATTTTATTCTTTCCAGGGAACACTCTCTTTCTGACAACATGCTCAGGGCCCCACTTCTTTAAAACAAGCAATACAAAAACAATCAATGCCTTTTGTTTGAGTTTGCTCTCATGTCCCATTAAAATCTAACTGCTGCTGCTGCTAAGTTGCTTCAGTCGTGTCCGACTCTGTGTGACCCCATAGACGGCAGCCCACCAGGCTCCTCCATCCCTGGTATTCTCCAGGCAAGAACACTGGAGTGGCTTGTCATTTCCTTCTCCAATGCATGAAAGTGAAAAGTGGAAGTTAGGTCGCTCAGTTGTGTCCGACTCTTTGCGACTCTATGGACTGTAGCCCACAAGGCTCCTCCATCCATGGGATTCTCCAGCAAGAGGACTGGAGTGGGGTGCCATCACCTTCTCTGAATCTTTCTCAATTCCCTGAAACCTAGTTTCTGAGACTGATGAATCTAACAGCTATTCTTTCAAAGATTACCTGTTACCTACTTTTTATTACATTCAACGATTCTCTCCATTCACAGCCCCCTTTATTTCTCCGAAGCATCACCCACTGATCTAGTCTAGTTACAATGCTTACATTTATACTCGGCTTGAACATTTACTAGACTAAGTTACTTAGCTTACCAAGTCTCAGTTTGTTCTTTTGTAAATTGGGAATAATAACAGATGGTATCTCATAGTTCAGAATTTTTTTGGTAAAGATTAAGTGAGATAATCCATGTGAAGCAGTCAGGATAATACTTGGCACACAATGTAACTCAGTACTTGTAAGCCATCTCTCATTCTTACAAACCTCCTTCTGTAATCTAGAAACTACAGTAAAGTGAACATGAGAAAGAAACAAACACTGTTAACATCTGGCTAATTTTTTTTTCAGTTTATCTTCTATGCATACTATTTCGACTGTTGAGGTCATATCACATATTCATTTCTTTGTTCTACTTTTTAAAACTTATAAACGTGGCTTGAAAAAACATACAACCATGCCAACTATTCTCATCTCAGGACTTCAAGTAGGTCCTTACTAAGTTCCCAGGCCTATCTGCTTTCTTCTAGGCATTATTTCACACCTTTTCTCCACCCATAACAAAACAGAATCAGATAGAAGAGAACCTCCAGCTGCGCCAAACTCTGTATTTACCAGGCACTATCTGCATCTGAGTTCAATCCGTTCAGTTCAGTCGCTCAGTGGTGTCCAACTCTTTGTGACCCCATGAATCGTGCTCTACTTTCTCTTGCACTGCCTGGATGAATGGTCCTTGCTCTAATAAAACCATCTCCTCCCCCAACCCCCATCACAGACTCTCTGACCCCCTAAAGGATACTTCTCCAACAATCCTTCCTCCCTTTCCTTCCTGCATCATCAACTTTCCCCTCTCAGATTATTCCCATTCAGCAGGCATGCACGTGTGCTCAGTCACTTCAGTCATGCCCGACTCTCTGCAACCCCATGAACTGTACCCTGCTGGGCTCCTCTGTCCCTGCGATTTCCCAGGCAAGAATATTGGAGTGGGTTGTCATTTTCTCCTCCAGCGGATCTTCCTTGGCCCAGGGATGGAAGCCAAGTCTCTTATACCTCCTATGTAGGCAGGTGGGTTCTTTACCACTAGCACCACCTAAGAAGCCCCACATTCAGCATAAACACATGTAACGCTGCTCATCTTGGAAAAAAAAATAAAACCCCAAAACTAAATCTTTCCTTGACTCTGTTTGCCCCTTTAGCCACACCCTATTTCTCTGCTACTCTTTAAAGCAAAAAAAAAAAACAAAACAAAAAGCCACAAACAAAACAAACAAACAGAAAGGCTTATCTAAACCTATCATCTCTAATTACCTCTCTCATCCACTTTCTCACAAAATTGTCCAGGATTAAATGTGCAGCTGATCTCTCCCTTTTCAAACGTCTCTTAATTTAGCTTCCACTTACCATCTTTGCTCACTTTCTGCCTCAGTGACTGGCCCTTAACTTCTTTTATTGGTTCTTTCTCATCTTTCCAGCCTTCAAATGTTGGACTGTCTTAGGTCTTATGTCTGAAACTGCTTTTCTTCTTCAACTCAATCTCATGGCTTTAAACATCCTCTATATGTTGAATATTAAATCCCAAATATCTATCAATAGTTGGCACCTCTCCCCTGAACTCCATAAGCATATAACCAAGTCTAAACCTTCTCCTTTCCTACACTGCCCCACCTGAGTAGATGACAAGTCCATTCTTCTAGGTGCTCAAGTCAAACAGCCTTATAATCATCCTTGATTCTTCTTTTTCAACCCTGTAAATCTAATCAAGTCCATCAACAATCCTGTTGACTGTACTTTCAACATTTACTCAGAATCTAACCTTTTATGATCACCTCTGCTGCTATCACCCCAAGCAAGCTTCCTGGTATTATTTCATTAGCTTCTGAATTAGCCCCCGCTTCGTCCCTTGCCCTTTACAATCTCTGCTCAACACAGTAGACACTCTTTGTGATGCTATGGACTGCAATGCACCAGGCTCCTCTGTCCATGGAATTCTCCAGGCAAGAATACTGGCGTGGATAGCCATTTTTTTCTCCAGGGCAATTTTCTTGACCCAGGGATCAAACCTGGGTCTCCTGCATTGCGGGCAGATTCTTTATGTCTGAGCCATCAAATGTCCATCTGAGGATCTTCTTAAGAAATGGATTTTCTGATTCAGCAGTTTAGAGATGGGTTTTTATAATAATGATAAGCTCCTAACTAATGATACTAATCCTCCTGAAGACCACATTTTGAGGTTCAAGACTCTAGAATAATCTGTATTACTTCCTACCTGACCTCTTTTTTCCTAGCATACTCCCCTCCAACCACACTGTCCCACCTCAGGGGCTCAGACTGGCTTTACCTGTCTGCCCTTCCTTTGGAATCGGCATAATGTCCTCATTTGTAAGGTCTCTGCTTTAACGTCACTTATCAGCAAGTCTTTTCTGATCATCCAACATAAAATGCCAATCTATAATGCACACTGTATTCTTTTTCTACCTTAAAAAATTTTTCTCCTTGGTATTTACAATTTATTTATTACTTGTTGAAAGCTGTGAGAGAAACAATTTTGACATCTTGTCTATTTATTACTGTATCCCCAGTTGAAGAGAACACTTCCTGGCAAACAGCATTATCACCAGTAAATACTTGAATAAATTAAATGATCTGATCATGAGTTATTTAAAGAACTTATATTTAGGGTTCTAAATGCCAAAAGCAATGCAATTACTATAAAAGATAGAAGAATCCCTTTCTCTACCTCTGCTCATCAGAGCAAGGAGCTGTATCTGGTAACAGTAACGGAAAGGCCAAGAGACAAGCTGCAGTTATATCATCAAGCTGCTTGATAATGAATGAACCTTACTTGCTGTGGGCAATAACAGACTTAATCTCTACTCTCTGTAACTCTCCAAAGTAATCTAACTGATACAAGACACTTCCAAGCAGTACAGTGACATTATGCATGGGGTCTTGTTGATTACTGCAGGAATTGTCTGTGGTCATCTATAGGTTTCAGTGTGTAACTGAACTATACTTATATTGTACAGTATTGCTACTGCGCACATATGCTTTTTTCCATCATTGCACATTCCTGGAAATGTGATCTACTCTAAAAAACTATTAACTGAAACAGGTCAGGTCAAGTCTCAGACATTCTAGGAGACATCTCCTATAATTCTTAAAACCACGACTCTACTCTGGCAAATGTAAGAGGTAAACATCAAAAATTAAATTCTCCTCAAAGGCTAATCATATACACCAGAACTGTTTATTGTGTACCTTAGAGAAAGTGATTAATGAATATATTCTTCATGTAACACAACACTACACAGAAAACAGAAAGTAATAGAAACGACATGACAGGTCTCTCACCCCCATGGAGCTTAGTGGTGTAGTGGAACAGACAATAGCATCAGATGCCAGCGATTGTTCTGAAGTGTTAAGTCACAGTGGTAGCTATGGAGTCTTACCTTTAAGGTGCGATGGAAGATGTCTGATGGACAGTACCTCTTCCACGACATACTGATTCACCCCTCCACTTTTCAACAACTCCTCTGGGGATAAGGGCAGATGGAATTCCCATACTTGGGGAGACATCTTTCTCCCAATGGCTCACAGGGCTGGAGGCCAAACAGCAAATAAGTCAGGGTCTACATCTAAAGGCTGTCTTTTTAATCTGCTTCTTTTACTCTCTTCCTCCAATATACATGCTTTTTAGTTTTGCATCAAGCTAATAACATTATCTTAAAGGATGTGATTAACCCTGGACTAGAACTGAACTCTAATTGTGACTCTGACACTTGGTCCTTAACCCCCTGGGCCTCATCTGTAAAACAGGATTACTGATCGCTGATTACAAAGTTGCTCTCAGGATTAAAGGAATCAAGGGATATTAAAATATTTAAAGAACTGTAAAGTGGCAGTTAAGTTAGCACTGTTATTTCTGTTTTTATGAGAAAACTTCATAAGTATATAGAGAGGTCTCATCTAAGACCAGAACAGTGATCCAATGTGAGCTGATGGGTTTCCTGTCTCCAGAATGACAGAACATTAATATTTACTATTTGTTTACTCTATGGCAGGTTCTATCAGGCTCGAACGTCATATCTGGTCTAAGTCTCCAAAATGTCCATTTCATGGAGTCCATAGTAATTTGGTCCCACTTACAGATGAGGAAATTGAAACTAAGGTGCGTTAAGCGATTTGCCCAAATTCCACTGCGGATCTATGGCTGTTTGAACCACGTTGTACCACAAGGACACATCTACTAACCCTACAGTCTAATACCGCATCTCACTGCCGGATGCCAGTTTTTCCCGGCTTCTCTTCCCCGCTCCCCCAGAACACACCTTACAAGAGAGCTTCACCCGCCGTTCCTCCAACTCGCGTCTCGGGGCTGCAATTAAAAAAAAAAAAAACAAACCACCACCAAAAAAACCCCACGGAGGGCACAATATGCACCAATCTGCGAGGCAGCACTCCCGAGGGGAGAGAAGCAGGTCAATACACGTCAGGCAGAGAAAAACACCCGCCACCGAGCCCCGCGCGGCGCGGGAAAAGCCACAAAAGTGGAATTCAAATCTCAACGGTCGCAAGGGACCCAATCGCGACGCTCGCTGCAGAGACTGGCCAATCAGAGCGCAGGAGCCGGAAAGCCCGAGGAGGGAGGGACTTAAAGTCAAGCTCCCTCCCCCACCTCCACCGCACTCGCGGCCGCCTTCTTCCGTACAAAGTCCTCCGTTTTCCGCAGTGCCTGCTGGAGGACTCGAGTTCCTGGCTGAGCAGTGGCCGTGCCCCTAGGACAGTGACCCACTCAGTCACCCCCAGGACTGGAGCCGAAAGTTAGAAGGCTTAGGCTCTAGTCCAGCTTCCGCCATCTCGTTTGCTTTGTGACGTCCAGCAGTTCACTTCATTCCCTCAGCCTCAGATTTCCTCCTCGTTCGAATAGGGGGAATAAAAACAGCTATAGCGCAAAACTGCTGTGGGGCACGGAGAAAGGAAGTTCTGGGCTCCGGGTTCTGGACCTTCATCTCCCTCAGTTGAGGGAAGCCCAAGAAAATAAGAATGGGTGAATTTTCTTGCTTGAAGTTCATTTTGAGGACTCCTTAAATAAGTAGACGACACGCTCCGCTCTTCTAGCGCATTAAAAACTTCCGGCGGGCAGAAAGGAAGCGGCGGGGCGGGGCTTATGGCTGGGAAAGGCGGAGCTGGGACGGGCCTTGAGCCCAGAGCTACCTGGGTAAAATCCAACATGGCTGCATGCAGTTAGTACCCGTGTGACCCCCGCGGAGAAGGTTGTGTTATCTCTTGGAAGGACACGTCCAGCCCTCCTTCTAGGGCTCGTGCAGTGTTGCAGGGGAGAGACGAGAGCAATGACAGGGAGCCTCTCTTGGGTGGCAGGCAGGGGCTTATGGGGCCTGGTTCCGCGGCCTCCAGAAGTTTCTTTCTGGGTAAGTGGCTGATGCAGGACACCCTGAGAGCTGCTTCTCGTAAGCGGCTCAGAGTCATTCTCTTTCTTTCCCATTCGTAGGTGTTCCCAAATTGTTCCATGTAAGGGTCACCCTCCCGCCCCCCAAAGTGATTGATCGTTGGAACGAGAAGAGGGCGATGTTCGGGGTATATGACAATATCGGGATCCTGGGTAAGACTTTATGGTGTAGAATTTCAGAATGGCAGTTATGCCGTAACGACTGTTTTTTTCACCTGTGTGGAAATGGTACCTTGTTGAATAGTAAGAACACTTATCTGGCAGTTTACCTGGTACTCTTCTGTGTCCCCTGCATGCATTTAACACGTTTAATCCTCATAACCTTTCTCCTTTGCAGGTGAGGAACTTCAGGCACAGGGAGGTTAAGTAGTTTTTACAAAGCTAATACGTGGCAGTGCCAGATTTGTACCCCAAGCAGTCTTGCTCCAGAATCTGCTCTTTATACTGTAGCCTGACTGTCGTGTCTGCAGGTGCTGCTGAGGGAAATGCAGCTGTTGGTGAGGGCTTAGCTGGTGGAGGTTGGGTTCTCTCAGACTGGAACTAATGCCTTCTGTCACATTATACAGGAAACTTTGAAAAGCACCCCAAAGAATTGATCAAGGGCCCCGTGTGGCTTCGAGGCTGGAAGGGGAATGAACTGCAGCGTTGTATTCGAAAGAAGAGAATGGTAGGAAATCGGATGTTCATTGATGACCTGCACAACCTGAACAAGCGCATCAGCTTTCTCTACAAACGCTTTAATCGACATGGGAAGCACCGGTAGAAGAAAAAGCTGGAAACTGTGGAAAAGGCATGTCTATCACCAGAGAGAAGGGAAAAGTACTTTGCCTATGAGGAAGGGGATTTGAATGCTCTCAGTGATAATCCAGGACTCATTTGTAATCCATTATCCACAACTTTAGTTTCCTCTAGAAGCTGGTTTTACTCATTCATGCAGGGAGAAAGTAGAACTCATCCCTAAGTCTTACAGTTTTACCTTTGGACTTCACCACTTGCCCTTGCAGTCTAGCCATACCTGTGGTGTTTAAAAAAATAAAAAAATCATTGTTGGCACTTTTGATGTTTGACCCTTCATATATTGAAAGTGGTCACTTTAAATTGTCCCCAAATGTCGTGTTAAATGTATTTTAAAAAACATTTCTGCACTGGAATGAAATGTCGTAGAAAAATAGTTATACTTTTACACCACCCTTGTCAAAAAATATTTATCGAGTACCTCTTCTGAGATGAGAACTATAGGAAAAACAGTATAAAATATTCTCCCTCCATGCTTTTCTAGTTATGGGTATAAAGTTATAGTCTCATATGTACACTTTAATATATGAGGCCTTAAGTACCATATGAGTGGTTCCTAAGCCTTATTGATCATCAGAATCTCTACATAGTTTAACAGTTTAAAAAGTCTAGTCCCTGCCCCCAAAGATGTGATCTTTAGAAATGAGCTGAGTCTTAACAGTCTTTCTGGGTTTTGTGTGTGTTTTTTTTTTTAATAATTAAAATGTATCCCTATACAGGCAGATAGTTCAAAACTGTAAAATTATAGAAGAGTAAGATGAGTTTTCTCACAGCTGGGATTTTTTTTTGGTGTGTGCTCCATTTTAAGGTAATCATGCATGACATTCTTTTTATTCCTTCTGGATATTAATATATACTGTGCATGTACAAGATTGTTTTATCTACTACCTATCTTTCTGAAAAACTGGATTCCATGCACATTAAGTTACATTTTCACTTAATGTAACTTAGTTTTTTGTCCTCACATTATATGCCATAATGATTTAACTAAAATCCACTTTAAATAGATGTTTAGATTGTTTCTTAGGTGGTGCAGTGATAAAGAATCTGCCTGCCAATGCAGGAGACGCAAAAGATGGGAGTTTGATCCCTGGGTCGGGAAGATCCCTGGAATAGGAAATGGCCACCCATTCCAGTATTCTTGCCTAAAAAATCCTACAGATAAAGGAGCCTGGTGGGCTATAGTCCACGGGGTCTCAAAGAGCTGGATGTAACTGAGCATGTATGCACAATAATTTCTAGGCCTTTGCTTTGTCAAAGTATGTCTCTGCTGATTTTAGGGCATTCTCATTTTAACAGCCAGTTTATTTTAATGAGCTGTGTTTGGAAACCACTGATGTGGGTGATAAATAATCTAGATAAGAGAATGCTTTTGGCCTAATAAGAGTGGCCCCATACAAGAGGATGGATTTTAGTAAGCAGAGAAAAAAGTAGAACATTGCCATTGAGGAAGAGAAGAGTGGTCGGTGGTACATGGTGAGGGAACACAATTTGTTGGGAGATGGCTGGGTAGGTCTAGCTATAATGAACCTTAGTATGACACTAGCTGCTTTTTTGTGTTGGAGGTAACTTCAGTTCAGTTGCTCAGTCGTGTCCGACTCTTTTCGACCCCATGAACCGCAGCATGCCAGGCCTCCCTGTCCATCACCATCTCCCAGAGTTCACTCAGACTCAAGTCCATCGAGTCCGTGATGCCATCCAGCCATCTCTCCTCAGTTGTCCTCTTCTCCTCCTGCCCCTAATCCCTCCCAGCATCAGAGTTTTTTCCAATGAGTCAACTCTTTGCATGAGGTGGCCAAAGTACTGGAGTTTCAGCTTTAGCATCATTCCTTCCAAAGAAATCCCAGGGTTGATCTCCTTCAGAATGGACTGGTTGGATCTCCTTGCAGCCCAAGGCACTCTCAAGAGTCTTCTCTAACATCAAGGGGGTCGGTCCCTTGCACTCTAGGGCCCTACCTACCCTACCTGCCTGGCCTGGGATTCAAACTCCTGACCTATGGACCCTGCCTACCTGCCTGCCTAACTGCTACACTACGGAGGCTTGCTTTTAGATGACTTGCTCGGCTATAAATCAACTTAAATGTTTGACATTACTCAATTGAGAGGAGAAAAATACAGTTTCTAGAATTATGTATTGATTAGGGTTAAATTGAGTGTCATCTGTGCCTAGTGTATGTGAAGTGAAAGAAATTGTGAAAGTGTTAGTCACTCAGTCGTGTTCACCTCTTTCTGACCACATGGACCATAGCCCACCAGGTTCTTCTGTCCATGAGATTCCCCAGGCAAGAAGACTGGAGTGGGTAACCATTACCTCCTCCAGGAGAATCTTCCCATCCCAGGGATCAAACCTGGGGCTTCTGTAGTGGAGGCAGATTCTTTACCGTCTGAGCCACCAGGGAAGCCCAGTGTGTGAGGCTCTCAGTAAATATTTGCAAAATGAAATAAGGAAAGTATTTGATGTATTGTTTTTAAGGAAATATTTTATGTGAGTTATAAGTGCTATTTGTGTTTCTTGGAAGGATGTTTTAGGTTGATATGAGTAGTATAGTTTGGGAAAGGGGCATATATTGATTAAGAACATGGCCTTTGGGGTTGGACAGATCTGGGCTTAAACTCAAGCTGTAACACTCTGTGGCCCTGGGCAAACACTTCTGAGACTTAGTTTTTTTAGTCTGTCTATTAGGAGCAGTGGCAATACTTTTCTCGTAGGGTTTTGTGAAGACTAACTGAAATTATGCACATGAAATATTTAACACAGTTTGGCAAGTGTAAATGGTATGACAGTCCTCTGGAGTGTGTGTAGGGCTTTGGAAAAATGGAAGAAGACAAAGGAAGACTTTTTAAGGTCCCTTTACTTTGAGTCGTCCAAGCCCCTGAATTGTGTGTTTGCTTTTTGATCTTGCTTGGTTTTATATGTCTCTGTGTCCATCCTTCTCATTGACTAGGGCTCATCCCCATTCAGGGCAGGGACTGTCTTGCACACATTTGTTCACTGTACTAGTCTCATATCTGGTCTCTCTGTATACTGGCTCTTAGTAGACCCTTGGTAAATGTCTAGAAGTCACACATTCAACAGCCGTTTATTGAAGGCTACCAGTAGGTTCGAAGGATACAAAGGGGAAAAAAACAACTGCATTTAAAGAATTCCTCCTAGTGCAGAAGGTAGACAAGCATAGTTGCAGGGGGAGACGGGGAGGGAAAGGGATGACTGGAAATTTGGGGATGGTAGATGCAAAGTATTACACTTCAACGCATTTAGGATGGATAAACAACAAGGTCCTATTGTATAGCACACGGAACTATATCTAACTTGGGATAAATCATAATGAAAAAGAATATAGAAAAGAACATGTATAACTGAATCACTTTGATGTACAGCAACTAGACTTCAATAAAACAGAGGGTGAAAAAGCATAATTGTAAAATCTGTTACGGCATTTAAAGCATGTTAATTACCTACTGTATAGGTACAGAGAAGAGGGCCCCTTACCTCATCCTAGGGGAGCAGGAATGAAGGCAAGGAAGGCTTTCTGGAGGAGGCAGTTAACAGATATGGTATGGAGGTTAGCCTGCTTTCCAGGCAGAGGAAACTGAAACAAAGGTTAGAGGTGAGAAACAGCCTGGCACACATGGGAAAGCTGTGAACAGCATGTGTTGGCAGAGCTAATGAGAAACTGGGCAGGAGGTGGAGGCCAGAGTGCGATTATGATGAAGACTATAAGAACTATTAAGGGGACTTCCCTGGTGATCCACTGGCTAAGACTCCACAGTCCCAATGCAGGGGTCTGGGGTTCAATCCCTGGTCAGGAAACTAGATCCCGTGTGCTTCAACTAAGACCTGGCACAGACAACAAGAATACTGTTTTAAAATAAAAGAACCATTAAGACTTAACCTTTAGTAAATGGTGCAACCATTTAGGAAAACTGGCACTTTCACAAAAAGGTATATAGAGAGTTACCATATGACACAGCAATTCCTCCCCTAGGTATACACCCAAGAGAACTGATAACATACTCACACAAAAACTTGACAAATGTTCATAGCAGCATTATTCAGAATAGCTGGAAAGGAGACAGCCCAAATCTCCATCAACTGGTGAATGGGTGTGTTCTATGTATACAATGAAATATTACTCAGCTATAAAAATGAATGCAGGGGCTTCCCTCATCAGTAAAGAATCCACCTGCCAATGCAGGGGACATGGGTTTGATCCCTGGGCCAAGAAGATCCCTGATGGCGCAGAGCAACTAAGCCTGGGTACCACAACTCCTGTGCCCGTGCTCTAGAGCCCATGTGCTGAACTACGGAAGCCTGCATGCCCTGGAACTCGTGCTCTGCAATGAAAAGCCCGTGTACTGCAACTAGAGAAAAGCCTAAGAGCGGCGAAGACCCAGCACAGCTGAAAATAAATACAGTTATTAAAAAGAAAATGAGGTACTGCTGTAACATGGAGGAACCTTGAGAGATGAAAGAAGCCAGTCACAAAGGCTGCATATTATATGGTTCCATTTATATGAAGTGTTCAGAATAGGCAGGTCACAAGAGAAAAGGTAGATGAGTTGTTGCCAGGGGATGAGATAAGGAGTGAGGGATGGGAGATGACTACCAACAGGTACGCGGGTTCGTTTTGGGTTGATGTAAGTGTTCTGGAATTAGCGATTACTGCACGACTTTATGAATATACTGAAAATCGTGTGATTGTATACTAAATGTGTAGGTTCATATGGTACATGTATCTCACTTTATGGCTAAATTAAGCTTTCTTTTTTTAAAAAAATCAAAGTGATGCATGCATATATAGTTAATCAAAAAGAAAGGAAAGATATATGACAAAACCAGCAATCTTCTGCCTTACTTACCTTCCAAACTAGCTTCCCAGAATGAAAGGCTTTTACTTTTTTGAACTTTTCTGGTATTTGTCTCTTAATTTGAAATAAATGCCCTCCTGCTGTTTATGATTTAGCAGCTTTAGACGTCTGTTAGCTTCCTGTTTTGAAAGATGAAGGTATAGTTCTCTGTGATGATCTTAGTCGATATAGAAAAGGGAAGTTAAGTAATTCAGCTCCTTTTATAATTTTAAAGACCCTAAGTTCAGAAGGATGGACATTTCCTTAATTTGGTAAAGGTGACATTCTGGAGATCCACTCCAGATATTGAGTGGATATATATTCCCTTAAGAGTGGGCTTCCCAGGTAGCTCAGTGGTAAAGAATTCATCTGCAATGCAGGAGAAAGGGTTCCCTCCCTGGACTGGGAAGACCCCCTGGAGAAGGAAATGGCAATCCACTCCATTGTTCTTGCCTGGAGAATCCCATGGACAGAGGAGCCTGGCAGGCTACACTCAGTGGAGTTGCAAAGAGTCAGACATGACTTAGTGACTAAACAATTCCCTTATGATCAGCAACAAGACTAGAATGCCCTCTATTGCTGCTGTACTTTGACTTAGTACCGAAGGTCCTAGTTAGTGTTATACAAAAAAAAAAGAAGGGAGAAAGGGAGGAAAGAACAGAGGAGGGAAAGAACTAAATGGATGTGAGAACTGGAACGGAAGAGCAAACTGCTCCTTTACAAATGTACAATTTTCCTCTTTAAAACTTCCAGCTGAGTAGAAAAACACAATGAGATTTAAAACATGATATCATTTATGTAGATTAAAAATATACACATGGAAGACAGTACCCATTTTGCAAAAACAAAATTATAAATATCAGACAATTTATAATGCTGTCTATCACTGGGAAGGAGAATAAGCAAATGAGAACAAAAAATGAAACAAAATCTTTTTATGCATACATAGAGATCATGTGTCATGAACTGAAGAATAGGATTAAGTCTGCCTTCTGTACCTAAAGGTCCCCCAGAAAAAACAATGTTCTGTTTTTGTCTTCAGGGTGATTCATGGTCTAAGAAACACTTGGATTTGTTTACTCCAGTTGGTTTCTTAACTTATCAGTTTTCATAACAAATCAGTCCCTTCTGGTATTTTTATTACGTGTATGTGATACAGTACAAAATTTGTTGATTGTTTTGGGAATCCAACACATGTACTAGTTCAAGACAGGTGTATGAGTATTCTGGGACTGCTGTATACAAAGTACCATTCAGTTCAGTTCAGTTCAGCCGCTCAGTTGTGTCCGACTCTTTGCGACTCCATGAATCGCAGCATGCCAGGCCTCCCTGTCCATCACCATCTCTCAGAGTTCGCTCAGATTCACGTCCATCGAGTCCGTGATGCCATCCAGCCGTCTCGTCCTTGGTCGTCCCCTTCTCCTCCTGCCCCCAATCCCTCCCAGCATCAGGGTCTTTTCCAATGAGTCAACTCTTCGCATGAGGTGGCCAAAGTACTGGTTTCAGCTTTAGCATCATTCCTTCCAAAGAAATCCCAGGGTTGATCTCCTTCAGAATGGACTGGTTGGATCTCCTTGCAGTCCAAGGGACTCTCAAGAGTCTTCTCCAACATCACAGTTCAAAAGCATCAATTCTTCAGTGCTCAGCCTTCTTCACAATCCAACTCTCACATCCATACATGACCACAGGAAAAACCATAGCCTTGACTAGACGGACCTTAGTCGGCAAAGTAATGTCTCTGCTTTTGAATATGCTATCTAGGTTGGTCATAACTTTTCTTCCAAGGAGTAAGCGTCTTCTAATTTCATGGCTGCAGTCACCATCTGCAGTGATTCTGGAGCCCAAAAAAGTAAAGTCTGACACTGTTTCCACTGTTTCCCCATCTATTTCCCATGAAGTGATGGGACCGGATGCCATGATCTTCATTTCCTGAATGTTGAGCTTTAGGCCAACTTTTTCACTCTCCTCTTTCTCTTTCATCAAGAGGCTTTTCAGCTCCTCTTCACTTTCTATCATAAGGGTAGTGTCATCTGCATATCTGAGGTTATTTATATTTCTCCTGGCAATCTTGATTCCAGCTTGTGTTTCTTCCAGTCCAGCGTTTCTCATGATGTACTATGCATATAAGTTAAATAAGCAGGGTGACAATATACAGCCTTGACATACTCCTTTTCCTATTTGGAACCCAGTCTGTTGTTCCATGTCTAGTTCTAACTGTTGCTTCCTGACCTGCATACAGATTTCTCAAGAGGCAGGTCAAGTGGTCTGGTATTCCCATCTCTTTCAGAATTTTCCACAGTTTATTGTGATCCACACAGTCAAAGGCCTTGGCATAGTCAGTAAAGCAGAAATAGATGTTTTTCTGGAACTTTCTTGCTTTTTAAAGACCTGTTCAATTCAGATTTTTTTCCCTTGTATTTCTTTTGTAATATTTCTCCCTCATATCCTGTTTTCTCTTTACAGAAGGCCTATTAATCAGATGTTGAACTATTTGGCTCGATTTTCCAATTTTCTTACTTCCTATCTCCATCTTTGTTGGCTCTTGCTCCTGGTTCTTTGTTCCTTATTTGTTTCCAATTTTTGACCACGATTTATTTCTCTTGGAACTGTATCTGTGGAAATTCCCCAAGGCCTAGATAGAAGATAAGCTCATCCAGAGAGAGGACTTGCATTGCTACAGCCAGTGCTTGGTGGCACTGTCAACCTGGAAATATTTTAAGTTCTCGCTATTTTGTTTTTAGGACCAATAAGGAATTCAGACAGAAAAACACAGCATTGATTATAAAGTGTCTGCATATATTTATTACTATGTTTTTTATAATATTATTTATCATTTATTTATTCTGGGCTGTGCTAGGTCTTTGCTGCTGCATGGGCTTTTTCTCTAGTTATGGGAAGTGGGGGCTGCTCTCTGGTTGCGGTGTGTTGGCTTCTCACGGCGCTGGCTTCTCTTGTTGCAGAGCATGGGCTCTAGGGGGCTTGGGCTTTAGCAGTTGTGGCATGTGGCCTCAGCAGTTGCGGTTCCCGGGCTCTAGAGCTCAGGATCAGTAGTTGTGGCACACAAGCTTAGTTGCTCCGTGGCGTGTGGGATCTTCCCAGATTAGGGATGGAAACCATGTCTCCTGCATTGGCAGATATATTCTTTACTGGTGAGCCACCGGGAAAGCCCTGTCTGCATATATTTAAAACAAAAAAGAATAGTTCTCTAGTAGCTACCTAGGTTTCAAATGAGCAGATTTTCTATGTAGTCCCATAGGGGCAGTTCAGATATTAGCATATTTTAAATTCACTCTTAGGTGAGGATATAGTCCTTTGGGGTTCTGACTTTATGGTAGGGCCTTCTATTAGATCTCCAACTCTACGGAGGCCCTGGGTTCTGTCTCCTATGCCACAACGGCACCCTATGGGGCCACCATGCCTACATTAAACATTTAAGCAAATGCCCTCAAGGCAAAACAGGCTTCAGTGCCCAGTTATCTCTCCAGGCACCAGCGTTCACTTAATCTTTTGGTCCTTAATAATCTACTTTCTTGCCAGTTTACATAAATGCCTTTTAAAAATGATCTTTTAGGCAAAGGATCTGGGATAGCTAAACCAACTTTGGAGAAGCACAGTAAAATGGGAAAAATAATTTTACTTGATGTTAAGGCTTACTGTTGCTACAATAATTAAGACAGTGTGTCACTGGCAGAAGGACACACACATAGATCAATGGAACTGGATAGAAAATCCTTGCCCTCAAGGCAAAACAGGCTTCAGTGCCCAGTTATCTCTCCAGGCACCAGCGTTCACTTAATCTTTTGGTCCTTAATAATCTACTTTCTTGCCAGTTTACATAAATGCCTTTTAAAAATGATCTTTTAGGCAAAGGATCTGGGATAGCTAAACCAACTTTGGAGAAGCACAGTAAAATGGGAAAAATAATTTTACTTGATGTTAAGGCTTACTGTTGCTACAATAATTAAGACAGTGTGTCACTGGCAGAAGGACACACACATAGATCAATGGAACTGGATAGAAAATCCAGAAACAGACCTGCACAAATATGCCCAGTTGGTTTTCCCTTGTTTTTTTTTTTTTTTTTTGGTGGCTCTGCATGGCTTGTGGGCTCTTCCCCAGCCAGGGATTGAGTCTGAGCTTGCAGCAGTCAAAGTGCTGAATCCTAACCACAGGACTGCCAGGGAATTCCCAGCCCAATGATTTTTGACAAAGATGCAAAAGCAGTTTAATGGAGGAAGGGTTTCTTTTTCAACAAACAGTCCTGGAGCAATTGGACATCCATTGACAAAAAAAAAAAAAAAAGGAACCCCAACCTAAATGTCACACCTCACACAGCAATTAACTCGAAATGGATTATGAAACAAAATTATCTAACTCTTGGAAAATAAAATAGGAGAAAAGTATGAGACTCTAGGGCTAGGCAAAGTGTGACACAGAAAGTGATGCATTAAAGGACAAGTTCATAAATTGGATCTTAACAAAATTGAAAATGTTTACTCTATGAAAGTTCCAGTTAAGGGGATGAAAAGACAAAAGAGAGACTGGGAGAAACTATCTAGCTGACAAAGTACTTTATCTAGAATATTTAAATAATTCTTAAAACTCAAAGGCAAAAAAATAAACCAGCCAATTAAAAATGGGCAAAATACATGAATAGATCTTTCAACAAAGAGAATATATAGATGGCAAATGAACACATTAAAATATATTCAACATCATTAGCCTTTAGGGAAACAAAAATTAAAACCACAACAATATATCACTATATACCTATCAGAATGGCTAATTTTTTAAAGTGACAACACCAAATGCTCCTGCTGCTACTGCTGCTGCTGCTAAGTCACTTCAGTCATGTCCAACTCTGTGCGACCCATAGACGGCAGCCCACCAGGCTCCCCCATCCCTGAGATTCTCCAGGCAAGAACACTGGAGTGGGTTGCCATTTCCTTCTCCAATGCATGAAAGTGAGAAGTGAAAGTGAAGTTGCTCAGTCGTGTCCGACTCGTCGTGACCCCATGGACTGCAGCCTACCAGGCTCCTCCGTCCATGGGATTTTCCAGGCAAGAGTACTGGAGTGGGGTGCCTTCTCCAATACTTCTCCGAAATGCTGATGAGGATGTGGAAAAACTGGATTCTTCATATGTTGCTGGTGGGATTCTAAAATGGTACAGCCATTCTGAAAAACAGTTTGGCAGTTTCTTACAAAACTAAACATGTATTTACTTTACCACCCAGCAATTGCACTCTTGGGCATTTATCTCAGAGCAATGAAAATTTATATTCATGCACACCTGCACATGGGCTTCCCTGGCAGCGCTAGTGGTAAAGAACCTGCCTACCAATGCAGGAGACATTAGAAACTCGAGTTTGATCCCTGGGTTGGGAAGATCCCTTGGAGGAGGGCATGGCAACCCACTGCAGTATTCTTGCCTGGAGAATCCCATGGACAGAGGAACCTGTCGGGCTACAGTCCATAGGGTCACAGAATTGGATACAACTGACGTGACTTGGCAGGATGCATGGCACAAATCTGCACATGAATGTTCATGGCAGCTTTATCTGTAATAAGCCTAAACTGGAACCTCTCTGCATATATATATATATTTATTTTTTGCAACCTCATATGAATCTGGTGGGCATATTTAGCATTCATGCTATCAGGACCAATTCCTTCCATTCTATTTGTCTTTAAGGGTTTATAATTTGTTTCCAGTTTTTACACATTCTCATTTTGATGTAGTTTCAGAAGGGGGATGGAATAAACACATATGATCAATGCATTATGTTTCTAATTGTTTAAATTTTTAAGTAGAGTTGTGACATTTGGGTAGATCACCCTGGCGGTTTCTTAGAGGATAGTTATAACTGAGGGGCAAGATAAAACAGGAAGATATTATATTTCATTAATTTTAAGAGGCCATTTGTCACTTTTTTTTTCATTTGAACATATAAATTGGGATGTTTGACTATAACTATTGGCCAGAACAGTCACACTGTATTTGTCATACTGGCTCATAAG
Source organism: Madoqua kirkii (assembly GCA_006408675.1). NCBI lineage: Eukaryota > Metazoa > Chordata > Mammalia > Artiodactyla > Bovidae > Madoqua > Madoqua kirkii. The sequence goes on from SJYC01067615.1 coordinate 36,670, forward strand.
AATCAAAATTTGCCAAATAGGTGTCTGAGGCTTGGAAGAAAATTCCAGAGACAGAAAAGGAACATTCCTTTAAGAAATGCTGCATCACCAAAGCCCTTGATGGCATGCACAGAGGACTACATTGTGTGGAAATCATGCACATCTGAGTAAAAAATATCATAAAATTTGCTGTCTGTGAGATTTCAGGAACACTGTTACCGTGTTACTCTTTTCTGTTTTCCTTTTTATGTTTTTCCATGGGAATGAAGTATGATAAAAACCTATATCTATAGAAACCTACACTTTCAATAAATACAAAATAAAAAATTGAAGTGATAAGAAAACATTGTGTCACTGTGTATTTGTTACGTTTTTACTCATCGGGACATAAAGTAATAGTTTTACAACTGATGGCATCCAGGTAAGAGATAATAATCTGAAGTGGGACAGGGAGACGAGGGAAGAGAATACTTGAAATACTAAGAAGGAGAACTTGGTGAATTGTTACAGGACAGGTGAAAATGAACGGGAAGGAAATCTAAGATAGTTTCCAGGTTTCTGGTTTGGGTAACTGAGTCGACGTGGTAAACTGCCAGGGGTGGATAGGAGGCGCAGAGGTAAGAGGGAGTCAAATTAACATTGCGTGAGGGGCTTGTTGGTTGTGTAGATCGGATGACAGGAGCTCTGATATTTACTTTGGCCCCGGGAGCCTGCGGCTCTGCCTTGATGGATTCAGCCTCCTCAGAGCTGTCTGTCAAAGGCAGGGAGATGAGGTGGAGATGGGCAGGGTGCGGGTACTCGAGTCCTGTCTAGATCGCCGAACACCGCAGCTCCCAGGGCTCGGGAGTGCCGGTCCGGGAGAGCCGGGGGCCCGCCCATCGCTGTCGGGGGAAGCAGCGTGACTGGCTGGAGACGGGCCGTGGGCGGGCCCGGACGCGAGGAACTGCTCAGCGATTGGCTGGGAGGCACCAAAAAAAGGTCCAATTCAAACTACTGGAGCCGCCTTTCCAGAGGGTTGGCTCCGAGTTCCACCCAACCCCTTCGCTTAGTTAGACAGGTAAGCAAGCCAGAGTTGTACTGGTCAGATCCTCCTGGTGCAGATCCTTTCCAGAGTCAGAATGAGAAGAGAGCTGTGATTGGCCAATTTTCAGGGGCGGACACTCTAGGGCTTGTTCGGCCTTCGCTTCGGGGACTAAAGCCCGTCCTGGACATGGATTGGGCTGCAGGGTTGTCAGCTTGATCTGGGGGGCGTGGCCAGCACTGATAAAGACTGGGGCCGGCGCGGCAACTGCAGTAAGTTCCACCGCAGTTAGAGCTCCGGTGGGCAGCCAGAGGCGGAGCTCGGAGGTGCGGGCGGCTTCACCGCAGCGTTTCCCGATCGGGTGTCTAGCTGCAGACTCCGGAGAAGAAACGGTCCTTTCATTCTTCTCTCGGTGACATGTGAGTTGACTCTGATGTGGGGGGCGCGACACCTCGTTGCCAACTCTCACCCCAGCGCCGGACTCTGCGGGACCGAAAATGGCGCATTGCAGCAGCTGCGGCGGCGCGGGGAACCACCGCCGCGCGCCGCCCCCGGGCCGGGCCACCCCTCGGGAGGGGGGGCAGCACCCCATTCCTGCACCAGCCGCAGCTGGCACCGCACGAGCGCGGCCGGGGCGCGGGGGTCCCCCATTCACTGCCTCCTCTTCTCTCGCCTGCGGGACTCCTCAGTCGGGTCTCCGGCGAAGGTGGGGCGTGGAGACACCCGAGGGGGGCTCCAGGCTTTCTTGTCACTGATCAAGGCGGTACTTAGGGCTTCTAGAAGGACAGTCATGGGTGCACCTGCCAGTTAGCTGCTTGGGTTGCTCTGCAGCGTCTGCATTTGTGTACACTCCTCAACCCGATCGCGATGAGCAGCCCCCTCTTGGTAGTGAGCAAAGCTTCAGAAACTTGTCTGCCAGTTCTCTGGTGAGCAGCTCACAAGGACTCCAGCGGCAGTGGTATGCAATTCCGAGCAGCCATTCATCCCAAGGCCACCCATAGAGGAGGTGTTTTCCTGTCAGTGAGTCTTAGCCAAGTATTCGGAAGAGAAATAGAGCTGAGGACCACTCCGGCACCTCCACTTTCCCTTAACACATTAGGTTTAGTCTCTAATAATCAGTTTAGTCATCCGGTCATGGTCATCCCTGTCTCAAGATCCTAAGGGAGAACTATAGCTAGACAAGTGGAAGAACTTCCAGTTCTTGCCCGGAGTCCTGGCCTGGTCCAAGACATATTATGTTGCTTCTCTTGGTGACAAAAAAGGGGAAAGATGTACTTATGTTACATAAGGCTTATAACTAGCCTTGGATATGTTACCCCTGCGTGTTCCCAACTCCCAACAAGTAGTAAGTGAAATGGTCCCTTCCAAAGCTTTGTAACTATTTGTATTTGATTTTTACAGTTTTAACTGTATATGATAGTTTAGCTGTTTTGGCCAAGCCCTAGGATGCTCTGTGTTTTTATTTTGGGCAGGGGGAGCCTTCTCTGCTGACTGGTTCCCAATAGCATCCATGTGGGATGAAGGAAGGAGGTGAGGAAAGCATGGTGACTAGAAGGGTGTCACGAGGTCTCTGACCTTAATCTTGTCATTGGTGCCACCAGCCTGGACCACTTCCAAGATGAAACACCAGCTGCTTCCTACTCATTGAATTTTCCACTTTCATCAGAGAACTAGATTGCTTCGCTCAGTAGTAGCAGAGGAATCTAGTGGCTTCCAGAACTCCGTATCTTTCCTTTGCCTCTTTTGTGCCTTAAAGGGAAATGGGAAAACAATTCTTTTAACTGGGATGAGTCAGGTGTCATCTGCTAGAATAGCCTTTCTGTGGGGTTATTCTCTGTTTCTTTAGACTGAAATTTACTTAGAGAGGAGGAACTTCTGGGTATTAGTTCTACTGTGAATAGTCAAGGCTTTTCCTTTTTGGTGACTTTGTGGTGGTTCATCCGTAGTACATTTACTCTTGGACAGCTCTGATGAGGTGTGCTTTGTGAGATTCTGCTTCTGTTTGAGGAGTTCTTGTAATTTCTCTTCTCCATCAAATTTGAGCAATTTCTCTTCTACCTATGGGTTCTTCCTTGGCAGAGAACAGCTCACGCCTTAGGTTAGACTTCTGAACATTCTACATGAATTTAGGACATGAATTTAGCTTCTATGTGTTGGGAGACGTGGAGGGGGATTTATTTGGAGGACTCCATGCTTGATGGGGCTTCCTTGGTGGCTCAGATGGTAAAGAATCTGCCTGCAATGCAGGAGACCTGGGTTCGATCCCTGATTTGGGAAGATCCCCTGGAGAAAGGAATGGCAACCCAATCCAGTATTCTTGCCTGGGAAATCCCATGGAGAGAGAAGCCTGGAGGGCTACAAGCCATGGGGTTGCAAAGAGTTGGACACAAATGAGCGACTACTAACACTTTTTTCATGCTAGATTATTCCCCCACCCTAAGGCTAAGGGAGAAAGAGAATGGTCTCTGTATATATTCAGTGTAAACCAAGATTTCTCTTTGGGACATAAAGAACTAGGAGAGTCTCCTAGACTTGATGCCAAATCTAGAAAAAGAAGGGACAGAATGTCCCTGATGCCTATACATTGAGGACTGTGTCCAGTATTTTTGTTTCCTGCCTAGGCTCTTGGAACAGTCTCACAATTAACACAATTGGTTTGGGCCCCGATTCTATCTGAGTAAACCCCCAACCTTCTCTGCCAAAAAATGAAGCAAGCAAACAGTTCTGACTCACTCCAACTACAGAGGCCTTTGGTGATTCTCCAAGTCGTCCTACAGTGGCCACGACACACTATAGTCACTATGTGAAACATACCAATAACTGACTCCCCTTCAGCAGAGTCTGTTCGCTTGGCCTTTATTTTTATATTCAGCCTTTGAAAAAAAAAAAAAAAAAAGAGCTGTTAGTCTGTACACTTGTCCTGAGTGCTTGGTCAGTCATGTCTGACTCTTTGTGACCCCATGGACTGTAGCCCACCAGGCTCCTCTATCCATGGAATTTTCCAGGCAAGGCTACTGGAGTGGGTTGCCATTTCCTTCTCCAAAGCTTGTCCTGAAGGTTTAGTTTTTTTGCATATAATTCTCCTAACCTGGATTGGAGTTTCCCAGGTTGACTTTTGGGAGGCAGAGAAATGACAGAGTACAGCTGGCCCATTTGTCCCTGTAGCCATCCTGCCAGAGTATGCGTTTGAGTCTGGGTCAGAGGACAGCCCAGATGAGAGCTCTTGATGCCACCCTCCACCCAGGGTGTCGCTGGGCCCCATCAGTTGCAAGATCTTTTGTTTTTTGCCTTGCGTCTCTGTATTGTATCTCCTCGCTTGGCATTGCCAAGGAGCTAGACCCCTGCTGTTTGCGTATAACCTTATTATTGCCACCACCTTGGTGCAGCGGGGCGAGAATGCATGGGATTCCTTTCTTGTCTCTGTACCCTTCTCTCCAAAGGTCTGCTCCAGCTCAGCCACCCACTGAAGGGGCAGAAGGGGCTGCCCCAGGTGGGGGTCCACCTGGCCCTCCTCCTAATATGACCAGTAACAGACGACTACAGCAGACCCAGGCACAAGTGGAGGAGGTAGGTGGATAGCTTTTTCTCTGAGAGTATGTGGAAGGGAAGCTAACGGCTCTGGGAGACAGGGCACCCTGTAGAGTTAGGCAGGGCAGCCTTGGGGTGCTGGCCCCAGCTCTGGGGGAGCTTAGCCGCTCTGTGTTCCCATGCCCTGCTCAGGTTGTGGACATCATGCGTGTAAATGTGGACAAGGTCCTAGAGAGGGACCAGAAGCTGTCAGAGCTGGATGACCGAGCCGACGCCCTGCAGGCGGGTGCATCTCAATTTGAGAGCAGCGCTGCCAAGCTGAAGAGGAAGTACTGGTGGAAAAACTGCAAAGTGAGTGCTCCCATCCCCACCCTGTTGTTTTCCTGGGTCTCAACGCACAGGAGGCAGGAAAACCCTTAGGTTCCACATTCTCTGTGAATGTGGAATGGTTCCGCATCCTCTGCTGGCTCCTCTCTTGGGAGGAAATCTGGATAGCTGCCTTCTTAAGCTGCATTACCCGAGCTAGCCACCAGGGTACGCTAGAGCACTCAGAACCACTCACTGGAGGCCCTGGAGACCTTCAGGAGTTTGGAGGGGTTAGTCAAGCTGCTTTTTCCCAGAGGACTCCTGCAAAGGTTCTTACCTGTCCCTTCCGAAGACACACCTATGTCGACACAACGGCTGGGGTAGATACATATTTAAACACCTGCAGCTCTTGGGGAATGAGCTAAACACTTTATGATGAACAACGGACCAGATGACTAAAGGTTCAAAGTTTGCATCTCCTCTGGTGTTCCTTTGAAAGCCTCCAGGCTACAGGAAGAGGGGAAAAGGAGAAGGTCGCAGATGCTCTGACGTTTTCGAGAGGCTCCAGCTGTGGTGGAGGGGTTACTGACTGATGGGGGAGTGGGGTGGTACACAGCGGGCAGGGGGGCGGGGGTTGGAAGGCTTCCAGCTATTCTGGGGGCCGTGTGGCTTCTTCCACTGTTCCCCAGGACTGGGGCGGTGCTGTTCTCGCGTCCCAGCCCAGGGCTCCTTCCCTCCTTCTCCGAACCCAAGGGCTCACTCTTTGTCCATGTTCCCCCAGATGATGATCATGCTGGGAGCCATCTGCGCCATCATCGTGGTAGTTATTGTAAGTAAGTATCGCTGAGGTTGCTGGTGGGGTGAAGAGGTGGGAAGGTCCCGGAGTCTCCTCCCAGCCCTGCCTGCCTGCCTGCCTGGGGAGTGGGGCTGCTCTGACTGAGGTACGGAGATCAGATCGCTGCCAGGGCGGCGGGGAGGGTCATCACTGGGTGCGGGAGGGCAGAAGGGGCTTCCTGGATGGACCAGCCTTCCCTCTGCAGGACTGTGGGGGACGGTGGTCCCTCCTGTTCTGAGGAGGGGGACTGTGCTCTTGTGTCACCGGCATGGGTTGAGGGTGCCCGTGGGGATGGGATGCCTGCGGCCACCCCAGCGTTAGTAACCTGATATCATGTGCCCTCTTGTTGTCTCTTGTCTCTCTCTTTGCCATCTGGGACCTCCTGATTCCTGTGTCCAGTCTACTTTTTTGCTTGAGAACGTGCCACCCCATCCCTACTGCCCCCGGCCGTCTGGACTCGTCCCTCTCTCCCTCCCTCTCTCCCTGGCCCTCCCCCGTCCACCTTTCTCCGTCCCAGCCCCGCTTTGCCATCACCCGCTCCTCCTCCTTTGTTGCTTTCATTTGCACTCGGTCCGCGACACTGGAGATGCTGCTCATGGTGCAGTCTTGAGGTAACTGCCTGGTAAACAACAGTGGGCATCTCCTTCCTCCCCTCTCACGCTCTCTCAAGTTCCCCAAAGGGTTGGAGGCGGAGGGCCTAGGAAGGGGCGGAGCTGAGGTGACCTGCCCAAGAAGGGGCCAGGACTAGGGGGAGGAGAAGAGGCTTGTGCTTGGGCTGTTGCCAGGAAGGCCAGGCCACTGGCAGGAGGAGGCTGGGGACAGCTGGGAGAGTGTCCTTCACCTAGAGTTCTTCTCTTGGGCCAGGCCTTGTGGGGGAGCCTGGACCGGGTCTACAGTCTAGTCTGGGCCTGGTGCAGGATGCCTTAAGAAAGTCAAGCCTGATTTTCAGAGGGACGTCCCATCCGTTAGTCTTAAGATTTTCTGTCTTCAGGGATCTTACCACCTCCAGCGACCTGGAGGACACATATTCATAGCGAAAAAATGCTGGGACTCCCGTTCCCGTCCTAGAAGCCGTCCCGCCAGCTCGTATCTGGATGGGGCGCTCGTCCGTGTTCTCTACACCATTCTGTGTTGCTCATGAGGCGTCAAATAATTTCATTTAACCAGAGTTTGAGACTCTCACTGAATTTTACTGGCGTAGATAAAGAGAGGATGCCTGTGGGTTATAGAGACACATATCCAGGGCCTAACCTGAAAATAACAAGCCTGGAGGAAGTCACTTCTCCCCCTCTCGTTCTGAGGTTCCTGTTGCTCCTTCCTGTTGATGGAGGAGGATGAGGGCTGGAGGTGAGGAGCCCTGGACCCTTGGGGAGTCCTTACCCCCCAAACTCCCCCAGTGAACTTGCTAAAGACAAGGAGGTCCAGCTGTGCTCTGAGTGCTGAGGGAGCCCAGTGCCCGCAGCGACCCAGCCCGGGAGTTGAGGTGGATATCAACAGACAGGCCTGCTTGTGGGTCCTGTGCCGCTTCGGGGCCTCCCCACCTAGAGTGGCCTCTGTTCTTGCCGCAGTTCGTTCCCATCCCAGAGCACCGTGTCCACCTGAACTCCACGCTGCCTCCTCCACTCCCCACTTCTCTGTGTGGTTTGTGGCACAGACAGTGGGACCCGAGGATGGGGTTGCTCGGCCTGTCTCAGGGGCTGGGGCTGGGCCTCGGGAAAGGGCACCGAGTGGCCAGACCGGGCCCTCCGCCCCACCTGGTCCCCTCATGCCTCCCGTCCAGCCGCCTGCCAGCGGGAGGCGGCAGGGGCCCGGGCCGGGCCGGGCTGGCTGGCCGTCCATGCAGTAGCATTTCACGACACACAACCCCCCTGCCTCTCCCTCCGCCCCACCCTCCCTTCCGCTTGTCCTGCCCCAGGGTGGGACGGAAAAGCTGGATAAAGGCAGTCAGCGTGCCCTCCTCACGGCCCCCCTCGAAGGCCTCCACTCTCCCCTGGGCTCCCCTTGCCTAACGCAGGGGGTCACCGCCAGAGAAGAACCACCACAGGCCTCGATGTGTCCCGAGCCTGGAGCAAACCCGCCCTCCTGGGCTGCCCCGTCACAGGAGATCTCTTCTGGGTTCTGCCCCGTCTGTGCCAGAGGGAGTCCGCTTTGTGCTTCTGGGGACGCAGCCCTTCCACTTTCTTTCTCACCCCGCCTGTCCCCTCTTCTGTGTCTTCGCTGTCCCCAGCCCCGCACCCCACAGCCACGTGCATAAGCACACAGGCACCTGAGCCCGGGGCTCGGCGGCCACGTGGAGCCGAGGCCCCGCAGCCCCTCGTTTGCTGTGAGACGGTGCGGGGTCTCCACTGTGTGTCTGTCATCACTCTCTGTCTTTTTTCCTAACCCCACTCTCCTCCATGTACAGAATAATAACAGATGTATTTCCACCAAAGGCATGTAGTCACCAATTTCCTGTATTCTGAACAAAGGCCAAAAAATACAGCTTCCTCCCACTGAAGCGACTCAGCTGTTGTTTGGGCTGGAGTGACCTTGGCGGGGCAGAGGGTGGCGTTTCTCTTTGGTTCCCTTCCCACGGTGCTTTGGGCCGGAAGGGTGGCTGACATGTGCCATCACCCTCTCAAGATGAAAGGTCTGGGTGTTGGCAGGGGAAGTGGTCTCCGCTGTCAGCCTTCATGCCTGATGCCACCCGGCGGCTCTTCCAGGTGTGAGTGACAGGAACCCACGGCAGGAAGCTGAGTGGCATCTCACTGACAACCTGCAGGTCTCAGACAGCTGCCGCCACCTCCCCTGGGTCCTGGGCCAGGTGCTCTGTTCCCCATGCCCCTCACGCACAGCCGTCTGCTGTCCAGTCCAGTGTACTGACCAGACCCGTTCTAGAAATGACTAAAAGGAGCAATCTCTCCCCTGCAGCTGAGGGGTGAGGGGCATGTAGAGTCCTACAGTGTCCAGCAGCCATCCAAAGGGGCAGGAGCTTAACCACAACTCAGGGTTACACAGAGCAGCTGGGACGGGGCCCTGGGGGCCGCCTCTGAGGGTCTCTGTTTCACATCTCGGACACTTGGCAGGTAGAGTAGCAAGGCTGGGAGGCGGGGCCCGGACTGGGGAAAGACAGGGAAGTGGAGAAGCTTTGCTTCCGAGAGCATGTGGTGCTTTTATCCGACAGAGTTCAGTGAATGTGTGTGTTCGTCCAATTCCCACCCTGTCCCACTGTCCTTCCCTTGCTCCTTTCTGAATTTTTTTTTCTGGCATCTTTTCCAGCCCCACATCTCCACCTCCAAGCTGGCTCAGGTCTCAAGCTCCACCCAGACCTCCGCCTTCCTGCCACCCTGCCACCTCTCCATGCTCCCTCCCTTGGTATATTGGCCCAGGGTGTGCAATGAAGGAGGCAGGGGCCTGCAGAAATCCAGAGTCAGTGATCCGTGCCTTCTTTTTAGCTTTCTTGGGGCCTTTTGGAGTCTGGGACTCAGCTCAGAGTCCTTCTGGGAAAATGTGAATCTCTTACATTTAAGGCAGGAGAGCGGCTACCCAGAGTGCCTCGAGGTTTTGGGAGACATTGGTGAGGTAGCTAGGAGGAAACAGGAGAGAACGAGGTTGCTGTCAGTGGGGTAACCCCAAGAGCTGGGCCTGGGCTGGCTTTATTCCCGGTCTAGGCGTGGCGGTGTTCAGAGCATCTGATCTCTAAGTGAGGGCGGTCAGGGATAGAACCCATGGTGTCCAGGCGCTTTCTTACCTTGGCGTCTCTGCAGCCCCAGGAACAGCAAGGTCAGGACGAAGAGGATGCTGGCCAGAAGGACTCCCAGGGCTGACTTCTGCTCTGCAACTGACAGAGCCGTGGAGGGAAATCAGTGCAAGAATCATCCTGAACCCTCGCCCACAGCGTGTGCATGCAGGAAGGACAGAGCGCACTCTGTGTGTGTGTGTATGTCCCTGGCCGAGGAGCTCCAATCAGCTGCTCCTCTGCCCTCACCCAGAGACCAGGCACATGGGGTGCTGGGACCTGCTGGGGGTGGTTGTCCGCCTGTTACTCCACACACAATCCTCTGCCTCTTCCCACTTTGTGACACAGTTTTCCAAACTGTCTTACAAGAGAGATTTAGTTTAGATTAGCAGTCGACCCTGATGCTGGGAAAGATTGAGGGCAGGAGGAGAAGGGGGCGACTGAGGATTAGATGGTTGGATGGCATCACCGACTCAATGGACACTGAGTCTGAGGAAGCTCTGGGAGTTGGTGATGGACAGGGAAGCCTGGTATGCTGTACTCCATGGGGTCACAAAAGAGTCGGACAGGACCGAGCAACTGAACAGGACTGAGCAACTGAACAAAGTTGTTGACAGTTAAACTGCAATTTTGTAAATAACTGGAGAGTGATATAAGCTGAGACAAAATCCCATAAACTTCAAGGAAGTTATGGCCTTGCAAGCCACCAAGTAATGCATTTCAAGATGCAAACTCTTCATGCCATAAGACCTTTTCATGCAACACTGTAAAGCAATTTTCCTCCAGTTAAAAAATAAAAGTATCAGTGTTCAAAAAATAAACTTTTCAATATCCCCCAAACATTAAAAACAAAAAAGACCTTTCGATGATATTCTGTGGCCTCAGGATAAAGTTCACCTGGAGGCCTGTTGTTATTTGCCCCCAATAGCAGCAGGGAGGTTAAAGCTGTAGAGAAATCAGGTGACCTATTGTTCACGTTTACGGTTTTACCATGTTTTAGGCAGACAGCCTCGACTGGACATCTGTAAGTGCCCGTTGGCGTCTGTGCGCTATGTTGCTTCAGTTGTGTCCGACTCTTTGCAACCCTCTGGACTGTAGCCTGTTACTCATCTCTAAAATGGGAGGTGTGAGAATGTGTGCTGGCCCACGTCTGAGTGCTCAGCGAAGTGCTGGCTCAGTCCTGAATAAGCACTGCTCAAGCTTCGTGGCCGCAGCCCCCTTCCCCCGCACCCTTGCCCCTGGCCGTGCAGCTCCCCGGTTCTTTCAGGCTGCTCTAGAATGAGGCTGTCACATGTGCGTTCCTTCTGTCCCGGTGTTCCTGGCCCTCTGAGCCTCCCAGGCCTCCCCCTGCCCCCTGGGGTCGAGGGGGGGGTCACCTGCCCTGATGGCCTAGTCTGTGCCTCCAGCTCCTCGAGGGCAGGATGAGGAACTGCTCAGCCCTAGTCTCCAGCTCCCAGCAGTGCCTAGCACCCCAGGACCCAAGGTAGAATAAAAGATTGGGGGAACATGTGGTCGGACCTCTGAAGGCCCCCACCTTGGGAAAGCAGCAGCTGAGACTGTGGGAAGCAGAACTAGGCCAGAGGGCAGGAGCCCTGAGCCCAGGTGTAGAGGTGGGGAAAGGAGGGCACTCCCATACCTGGTGGGGCAACCCAGGCGTGGGCCCCCAGGGGTTCCTCCAGGGAGACGTGGGTGACCTGACAGGTGTAAGTGCTCCTGCAGAGCCAGGCTCCGCCGTCAGGGAGGAGGAGATGCTGTAGGTGCCAGCTGGGCTACGCCGGAGGTTGGAGAGGGAGGCGCCAGAGACAGGGGCTGGGGAGCCACCCTGCTCCTCCCGGGTCCAGGTCACAGACACATCCAGAGGGTAGTAGCCAGCAACATTGCAGATGAGGGTGGCTGGCGGGGCTGCGTTCAGCAAGCTCAGTCGTACTTTGGGGGAAGCTGGAAGAAAGGAGGAGCGATCAAATCCCACAGGGATCACTGGGACAGCAGAGGAGCCTGGTGCCTGCTCCTCCTGCTGAGCATGACAGCAGGTTGTGGGGTGGAAGTTTTCTACGCATTGAGGTGCGGGGTACATCCTGGACGCAGGACATAATGGGGCACGATTCCCACAGGTCACTGAAAAACAACAGCAAAACCAGCTAGAGGTTGGCTTGCTTCTTAGCATCGCTATCAGCCAGTGTTTTTAAACACTCATGTAAGGTAATGTAAGAAAGTTGCTCAGTCGTGTCCGACTCTTTACAACTCCATGGACTATACAATCCATGGAATTCTCCAGGCCAGAATATTGGAGTGAGTAGCCTATCCCTTCTCTAGCAGATCTTCCTGACCCAGGAATCGAGCTGGGGCCTCCTGTGTTGAAGGTGGATTCTTTACCAGCTGAGCTACAAGGGAAGCTTTGAAACAGTCCTCCCGGGGGAGGGGGCCCTCTCTGGTGGGTCAGTGGTAAAGAATCCACCTGCCAATGCAGGAGACACGGGTTCGATCCCTAGTCTGGAAAGATCCCCCGTGCCACAAAGCAACTAAGCCCCATGAGCCACAACTAGTGAGCTTGTGCTCCAGAGCCTGGGAACCACAACTACTGAGCCCACAAGCTGCAACTACTGGAGCTCGCATGCCCTGGAGCCTGTACTCTGCAACAAGAGAGGCCACCACAAAGAGAGACCTGTGGAGGGCAACTAGAGGGAAGTCCAGGGACCCAGCACAGCCATCAGTAATAAATAAAAGATACAAAATTAAAAAAAAATAGAAAAACAATCCTTCCCGTCAGGACCGCTCCCACAGCCCCTCCTTGCTTTGGTGCTAGTCCTTCTTAGAATGTGGTCCAGAAGGACTAGGGTGACCAGAGATAGCCAGCTGGGGCAGGGCAGCAGGGTTTTGGCTGGGACCCTTCTCAGTGGAATTATCCTAGAGCCTGATGGGAAACTGAATGGAATTCTCTGAGAGCCTGAGGGAAACTCAATCTGATGCCATCCGTGCTTCTAGGATAGAGAAGTCCCACTCGGGTTGTGGGACTGAAGTCCACCTCTCGGCAAAGTGCCCTTGTGTTTGATCCCATTCCGGAAAACACTCTCATAGGCATATTCCTTTCCCTCTGCAGGGTCACTGACCCTGGCCTTACCTTGGATGTCCAGCTGGATGATCTGTTGAGCTCGGAACAGGGAGGTGGTGATCTGGCAGATGTAGGCCCCCTCATCCTGTAGAGTGAGGCTGGGTAGCGTGAGGGAGGCATCTCCAGCCATGAGCAGCTGCTCAGGCTCCAGGGTGGCACCCTCCCGCTTGGCCTGCCCCTGTCCCATGGTCCAGTGGTATACCAGCTGGCCACTGCCCTTATGCTGCAGCCGCCACTCCATGCTGGTGACATCCAAGCCAGGTGCCACGGAGTAGCCACAGTGTAGGAAGGCTGTGGACCCCAGCAGGAAATTCAGGGATGGTGTCTGTGTGGTCACCTGGAACTCCACTGTGGGAGAAAGTGAGACATGTTAGCCACTCAGTCATGTCCGACTCTTTGCAACCCCATGGACTATAAGCCTGCTAGACTCCTCTGTCAATGGGATTCTCCAGGCAAGAATACTGGAGTAGGCTGCCATTCCCTTCTCTGGGGGATCTTCCTGACCCAGGGATCAAACCCTGGTCTCCTGCATTGCAGGTGGATTCTTTACCATCTGAGCCACCAGGGAGAAAGAGGGGTGATTGTGGACTGCTCCCTCCTTGAGGCCACCTGACCCCTGAGCTGTGGCATGCCTGGGGTGTGTTGAGAGACAGTGTGCACACGTGGTACTCTTCACCATTTTGGAGTCACTTACCCCCTGCACAATCTGATGAAAGTTATAGATCATACAAATTACACATGCAAAAATATGGGTTACCGTGGACCCTCAGATAGGAAGGAACTCCTGGAGCAGCCAGCAAAGCTCTTGGAAGCCTGGTTCTTCCACTTACTGGCTCTGTGACCCAGGGCACACCACTCGGTGTTGCCGTGTTCATGTGCTTGGGGCAAGGCTGACGAGACGACTAAAGGAGTCAGAGTTTAGAAAAGCACACGGTGGTGAAATCTGAGCCAAACATGCTGAACTTCAGTCTAATGAAGAAAAAGACAAATCCAAGTGGTGGGACGTCTGCAGGACAGCAGCTGGGATTCAGAAACATCCAGGGGAACTTCCTAGGTGGTCCGGTGGGTAAGACTCCACACTCCCAATGCAGGGGCCCTGGGTTTGATCCCTGGTTGGGGAACTAGATCCTACATGCTGCAACTAAGACCTGGCAGAGCCAAATAAATAAGAAAGAGAGATAATGAACAAATTCTGTGGGCCTGTGTTCCACTCTCACCTTGAAGCACTAGATCACGCTAGTTGCTCCCTGGAAGACGCTGGTACTCAGTTCACTAAGGCAGCTGTGGATAGCACATGTGAATAGAGCGTCACGTCTTATGTCCTCAGGTCACTCGACCAGGTGAAAATCATCCCCCTTTGGGGTCTTTGGGAAGAACAGACTGAGGCCTAGGGGACTCCCTGAGATGACAAATGTGCATGGAGGTGGTCTTGTCCCCTCCCTTCTACTATTCCCCCATCTCTGGCCCCTTTAAAAAAAAATCAAAACTTTCTGCTGCTTTTCATTTTCTCACCTTCAGTCAGCACGTCCCCTGGGGGCTCAGGGGCAGTTTCAGCATGGGATGCAAGACAGCCTCATTTTCAGCATCCTCAAGAGTCTTCATCACCATGGAGACACCTGGTCCCCCTCCAGATACCTGCACGTTGGTGATGAACCAGGCTGCTGTCTCCACGGTGGCCTCTGGCCTGGGCTGGAGGAAATAGCGGGAGATCTCACAGGTCACCTCCCTCCCGCTGCAATCAGCGTGGAGCAGGGCCTCAGCCTGGGGAATCTGTACCAGGTTCACTGGAGAGAAGAGGGCAGCACAGATATGGAGTTGGGTAGAGAATACCTGGGCTGATGGGAAGCTGGTGTGGGTGGGTCTACTTGGGAACCAGGGTCAGGAACTGGAGGGAGCACAGGACTGGGGCACAGGGTGGAGGGCTCGTACCTGAGGCCTCGAAAGTAATGAGTGGGTTGTCCTTGGTCAGTGTATCCATTTGGAAATCTGTGAGGCCTTCCAGGGAGCCATCGTCTGGCACTGGTACCTGCCTCAGTACCAGCACGGCCTTCACCATGCTCTCCCTGCTGGCGAACCCTCCATGGTGCCCACCTTCTTCCATCAGGAAGCAGTCCAGGACCACGTCCACTGCCTGCCATTGCCTTTCTGCTGCAGGGAACAGGCTGGTGTGAGCACCCTCTTGCCCAGAAAGTTACTCCTGTATTTACTCCCTGCCCGAAACTGCCAAGTCATCAAGGGTTACTCTTCCCAATCCCTAGTTCTTCTCCTGTTTTACCCTGAACCAGATTTCTGAGCAGCACCTGCCTCTCCAGGTACACACTTCTTGGCGTGAATTATTTCAAGTCCTGGATTTCCCTTGCTTCAGAGGGATTCATGAAACTCTTATTTCCAACAATCCATGAAAAGCTCTCTCTTCCGTCAAAGGAATTCTCAGCAAAAGGAAATGAATGAGCAAAGCTGCATTGGGAGAGGAGACGAGCCTGTTTGTTGGACGTTAGCAGCCTCTCAACTTCCCAGTTAGTCCCCAGGGTCTGTTGCTTTTGCGGTTTACCCAGAAGGCCCCTAGTTCCTTGGTTTGGCCCTTTCCACGGAGTTCTCAGCCTCCCTCCACAGCAAAATTGGTTTTCACCGTTACCAGCCACGGAACCTTCCACCTGTTGGGCTTAGAGGGCGCTTGGAAGCCATTCCCAGCCCCTTACTCTCTGGGACCTCGGGGAGGGTGACTTCCTGATGCTTCTTAAACTCAACGCACCCTACCAGCCTGTGCACCCGACTCACCGACGTTTGCCGCCCGGGAGAAAGCCAAGCAGAGCAGTAGGCACCACCCCTCGGCGCCCATGGGGGCTGCTCTCGGGCCCTCCTCCCCCGCCTCCCTTCTTCAGTCCCCCCGCTGGCCAGGGGTCGGCTGGAGAAGAGGCTTCAAACACCCTGCTTGGTCGGCCGCCTGGCGCTGTCAGTTCTCTCCGCCTACTTGGCTTTCGCTTTCACTTTGAGAAAGTGTCATCGCGGCTGCCTTAGCCACTGGCTGAAGCCATTGGTACTGGAGCCAGAGTCTGGTCACTGTTCTTCCTTTCACCTTCTCGCCCGCAAAAGAAATCCCCTGGTAATTTCAGGACCTGACTCTGCTGCGTGAGCCCCTTTGCCCTTTTGTTTCCGATCAGCCCCAAGAAAGTGGAGAGAGGGTACGAAAACTGAGGCAAGTTGGAGGAATGAAGGGACTGATGACAGATAAAGGCTCCCCAGCAGCCGGAACCTTCTCCCACTTCCCTTCACCTGCCAGCCCCGCCACCCCCCCCCGCCCTCCGGGTCCACCCCCCACCCCCCGGGTCCCCAGCGCGTCTGCGCCGAAGAAAGCTCCGCCCTCAGATCGTGGGTGGGCGTGGCCTGTGGGCAGGGTGGCCGGTCCGCGCGGGGAAGTGGGCGTGGCCTACGTTGGGAGACTGAGTTCAGAGCCAGAGAGCTATGCTCGCTGTTTTGTAGCTTTATTTCGCCAGGTTTCTGGAACGAAGATACAGCACGTGGGCCTTACTAAGGAGGAATGCTTTCTGCCTGGAGCCCAGCACTCTTGCAGCTGAGGGCTGCAGCTGACCTACCCTGTCTGGAAAAGGCACACAGGATAGGGTCCCACGACTCTACATCCCTCTTGAATGCAGAGTTCCAGAGAATAGCCAGGAGAGATAAGAAAGCCTTAAGTGAACAATGCGAAGAAATAGAGGGAAACTATAGAATGGGAAAGACTAGAGATCTGTTTAAGAAGATTGGAGATAACAAGGGAACATTTCATGCAAATATGGGCACAATAAAGGACAGAAATGGCAAGGACCTAACGAACAGAAGCAGAAGAGATTAAGAAGAGGTGGCAAGAAATCACAAAAAAACTGTACAGAAAAGGTCTTAAGGACCTGGATATGGTCACTCGCCTAGAGTCAAGTGGGTCTTAGTAAGCATTAGTATGAGCAAAAACTAGGGGGAAGGTGATGGAACTCCAGCTGAGCTGTTTAAAAGCCTAAAAAGATGATGCTGTTAAAGTGCTGCACTCAATAGGCCAGAAGATTTGAAAAACTTAACAATGGCCACAGGACTAGAAAATGTCAGTTTAACTCCAGTCTCAAAGAAAGGCCATGCCAAAGAATGTTCACACTACTGTACAATCGTAATCGTAGCAAGATAATGCTCAAAATCCTTCAAGCAAGGTTTTAGTAGTACGTGAACCAGGAACTTCCAAATATATATAAGCTGGATTTAGAAAAGGCAGAGGAACCAGAGAACAAATTACCAACATCTGTTGGATCATAGAAAAAAGCAAGGGAATTCCAGAAAAGCATCTACTTCTGCTTCATTGACTATGCTAAAGCCTTTGACTCTGTGGATTACAACAAACTGTGGAAAATTCTTAAAGAGATGGAATGCCTTACCTGTCTCCTGAGAAATATGTATGCAGGTCAGGAAGTTAGACAATAGTAGCAATTAGAACCAAACATAGAACACTCGCTGGTTCAAAACTGAAAAAGGAGTACATCAAGGCTGTATATTGTCACCCTGCTTATTTAACTTGTATGTAGAGTACATCATGTGAAGTACCAGGCTGGATGAATCACAAGCTGGAATCAAGACTGCCAGGAGAAATATCAACAACTTCAGATATGCACGTGATAACACCCTAATGGCAGAAAGTGAAGAGGAACTAAACAGCCTCTTGATGAAGGTAACAAAGGAGAGTGAAAAAGCTGGCTTAAAACTCAGCATTCAAAAAATGAAGATCATGGCATCTGGTCCTATCACTCCATGGCCAATAGATGGGGAAAAAATGGAAACAGTAGCAGATTTTATTTTCTTGGGCTCCAAAATCTTTGTGAATGGTGACTGCAGCCATGAAATTAAAAGATGCTTGCTTCTTGGAAGAAAAGTGAAAGTGAAATTGTTAAAGTGTAAGTCACTCTGTTGTGCCCCACTGTTTGTGACCCCATGGACTGTAGCTCACCAGGCTCCTCTGTCCATGGAATTCTCCAGGCAAGAATACTGGAGTGGGTTGCCATTCCCTTCTCCAGGGGATCTTCCTGACCCAGCGATTGAACCTGGGTCTCTCACATTGCAGGCAGACTCTTTACCGTCTGAGCCATTAGGGACAACAGCAAACAGTGATAAATCTAGACATCGTATTAAAAAGCAGAGACATCACTTTGTCAACAAAGTTCTGTATAGTCAGAGCTATGGTTTTTCCAATAGTCATGTACAGTTTTGAGAGTTGTACTATAAAGAAGGTTGAGAACTGAAGAATTGATGCTTTCGAATTGTGGTGCTAGAGAAGACTCTCGAGAGTCCCTTGGACAGCAAGGAGATCAAACCAATCAGTCCTAAAGAAAATCAACCCTGAATATTCATTGGAAGAACTGATGCTGAAGCTCCAGTACTTTGGCCACCTGATGTGAAGAGCCTGCTCGCTGGAAAAGATCTTGATGCTGGGAAAATTGAGAGTAGGAGGAGAAGGGAGTGACAGAGGATGAGATGGTTAGATAGCATCACTGACTCAATGGATATGAATTGAGCAAACTCTAGAAGATAGTGAAGGACAGGAGAGCCTGGTATGCTGCAGTTGGTGGGGTGACAAAGAATCGGACATCTTAGCGACCGAGCAACAATGGTTTCTCAAGTATGCACACAGGAAAGGGTCCCGATGAGAGGGTGGTGCTGAAATTTGAGGTGCCCTCTCTTGATCTCCTTGGATGGTCAGTGGGGTGAGGTGGAGGCTAGGACTTGATTGCAGTGATGGCCTTCTCTGAGGAGCACTGGCTCAGAGTAGGAAGTAAGCTCTGGTTTTCGGTAATCCTCCTGAATGGGGATGGCACTGCCTTCTTCCTCACTGGGACAGGTGTAAGGACAAGGCTCTTCGGGTGCCACTGGACTTTCTCCTGCGTCTGCAGAGGAGAATCAGAGGAGTTGTTGGGCCGTGGTAGAGGAAGGGTGAAGGGAGAAGGGGTGAGTGAAGGTGGGCTGTCAGGAGGGCCCCAGCATAGTAGAGGGGAAGAGAGGCAACAGGCTGGTAAAGATGGAGCTGGAGAGGCCCAGAGGTTCCAGATTGGGTGGCAAAGCCAAGATGGTGGGGCGGGGTGGGGTGCAGGACCTGTATTTTGTCTCTTACTTAATCTCTTACTTAATTTTCTTTGTTGATGGAGGAACAGGGCTCCGACTGTGGTGAAAGCAAGAAACATTCCAGAGAGGAGCACAAAGATGCGGACGCAGTTCACGCTGCACAGGGACCTTTGGGCTGTGATGAGGTGGGCAGGGGTCACAAGGGGGTTTGGGGGTTGCCTAGCCCTTGATTCCCCTCAGCCAAGCCCTCCTGCTCATTTCTCTCCCTTTCCCCACCTTTTTCCCTTCCCCCCACCATTGGACCATGTCCTTTCCTAATCTCTGGACTCTGCTTCTGTTTTCTCTTTTCGTTTATTTTTGGCTGTGTTGGGTCTTTGTTGCTCCGTGGCATGTGGGATCTTAGTTCCCCCACTAGGGATCAGGCCTGAGTCCCCTGTATTGGAAGCGAGGATTCTTTACCACTCAACTTCCAGAGAAGTCCTTTCTTCTTCTTCTTACCCCTGCTCCTAGGAGCTTTGTGGCTGGCTTCCCTTCTGAGGGCTTCTCTGTGAGCTCAGATGGTAATCTGTCTGCAGTGTGGGAGACCTGGGTTCAATCCCTGGGTTGGGAAGACCCCTGAAGAAGGGAACAGCTCCCCACTCCAGTATTCTTGCCTGGAGAATTCCGTGGACAGAGGAGCCTGGTGGGCTACAGTCCATGGGGCCGCAAAGAGTTAACGAGACTGAGCAACTATCCCTTTCCCCAGTGAACCCTCCTGTGTGCATTCTCCTCCTCTCTTTGGGGGGTGGGGAGTGGGGAGAAAACTCACGTGACCAGTGGGTTGAGAGGGTCGCGGCTGGCAGCCACCTGGAGTTGGCCAGAGTTTGAGTGTGCCGATCTGTCCTGGCCTCTGGGATCTCTGGAAAAGCAGACGAGTTGGGTAGTAGCCACGGGCCCCGGAGGGCACAGGGCAAGACTGAAGGCCTGAGAGGCCCTGGGGGAGATGGGAAGGTGGAGACAGGGTGACAGGAGGCAGCTTCTGTGGGGCTGGGTATAGGAGAGGGGTGCTGGTTGGGGTGTGATCAGACCATGGGTTGCCTGGAATTTACCTTCAGCATAAGGTAATTGGGAGGGTTGTGGGTGTGGGCCTGGGGCTTGGGCTGGACCATCACACTCCATACAGTCCTTGTCCCTGCACTGCTGGCCTTCCGGGCAGGCACACTCCGAGTTAGCCATGAGCGTGCAGTTTCGAATGAGAAGACCTGGTGACAGAGGAAGGGGAGGGAACACACAGGGTCCACTGGCTTAATCCCCGCTCCAGCCCCATCCCAGGCCCACCTCTAGGGATGTGCATCCCTGCCTCCCTGCCCCATTCCACCCAGGCCTGCTCCTCCTCCACCGTCTTCCAGTGTCTTTGCCAATAGTGTTATTGTTATTCAAGAATACCTCGAACCTTCTAGAAACTTCATGGTTCAGAAGTTGAAACAGCTTGCATGATTTTCCCTCTCCACTCACCGATGCTTTCATAACTCCTTACTGAAGTATACTTACCGAGAGGTATACAGGTCACAAACATCTCATATAAAAATCTCATATGAGAACTGGGACAAATCAGACTCAGGTGTAACTAGCATCAGATTAAGAAACAAGATGAGCAGTCTCATTCGGTTCTAGTCACTAACATCCTCCCACCAAGAATAGCCACTGACTTCCGGACCTCTTAACACCATGAGCTGGTCTTGCCAGTTTCTGAACTCTGTACGTGGAAGGAACTCTGTGCCTGTGCTCGTCTGTGCCTGCTTTTACTCAGCTCTTGGTGAGACTGATCCACAGTGTTGAGTGTGACTGCGAATCATTCATTCTCACTCTCGCATAGTTTTCCATGGTGTGGCTACACCTATCCATCCCTTTACTGTTAACAGGCATTTGGGTAGTTCATTGTTAGCAATTGTTAGCAAATGGGAACTGCTGTGATCTCGGATAGCTTTTTCACCTGTGCTGACATCCTTTGCCTTTAAAACAGAGATTGTAGTCGCGTGTAGAGGTCAGGTGCTGACTGGCTGCCACTCAGTGATCCTGGGGCAGGAGGGTAGGAAGGGCACTTCGTGGGCTGGGCTCCAGGTGGTTGGGGGTAAGAAGAGAAGGGGGATTCTGGGGAAGGTGGAGCCCGAATGTGGGCCAGGCCTGAGTGGGAGTCTCTGGGGGCTGTTGCTCATGGGAACCCAGGGAAAGCAGCCCTCACAGGTGAGAGAGGGCTACAGAAAGGGACGTCTGAGGATGCTGAAGACTACCATCAACCCTAACAATTTCCTTAGCACATGCCTTTGGTCAGGAAAGGGTGTGAATTTCTTCTTATCCTTATTTCTTCTCATCTTTATGCCCCTATGGCATTTCCTTTCTGAATTTTGATTTGTAGTCGCTACTAGAACTTGCTTTCTTTGTGGCTTACTAGGAATTGTGAGCCAGCCGGGAGGGACAAGGATCTACAAGAGAAGAGCATTGATGGGGAATGGGGGGACAGTGGTGGTAGACATGGGAAATGGTAGGAAAGGTGAAGGAGATCCAGAAGGGTACCTGCCAAAAGGGATGGGAAGGGTTGAAGAAAAGGGCCTAGGATTGGTCAAAAGTGAGTGAAGTGCCACTGTTTTCAGTGGAGCCTGGGAGTTCTTTTCACCGTGTATAACCTGTGCACAGAATCCCATGCTGATTCAGGCACTTGTCCATCTTACAGATGGAAATACTGAGGTTCAAGAAGACCAAACCCAGTCAACTTCTTTCCAGTGTCCCTGAGTCCTGCAGCCAGTCCTGCCTAGGTGCTTTGGGGCTGTATGGGCTGAACCTCACAGAGGAAGGTTGTGGGTTGCACTGGACTGGAGAGCAGTGAAGGGGGCTGGACGGGCTCAGTACTGGGAAGAGGCCTTCCAGTGGGGCCTGCAGAGTGAGTTGGGGGGCTTTGTCTAAAAAAAAACAAAACTCAATATTGCTGGGGGTTTTGGCCAAGAAGAGAGACATACCCATGTACAGTCCTATTTGTAAGTAGACTGAGGAATACCTCTTGTGTTTTACAGATGTTGCCACTTGACTGTTTTGCAGTGGCAAAACCTTGTATTTATTTAAAAGAGTACAGTATTGAAAAAGCTAACTAGACTCAGTGCATTTATAGGCAAATAATATCGTACTTGAGTTAAATAGCCCTCAAGCGTATCCTGCTGGAGAATATCTGTGATCTGTGTACACTGGTACATACGTCATTTCAAAAATTCTAGCTAAAATGGAGAAAGCATGAAAGTGTTCACAACGCAGCTGCTATTTCATTTCTTAATTGTAAAAAAAATGAAATCACAAAATAAAACTCAAGCCACATACACATTCTCTTTCCTAAATTGGCTTTTGGAGGTGGGGGGAAAAAAGGTTGTGGTCCACTAGCTTGTACTGTCACGTCCTTAGGAAGATGCATTCCAAGTTCCAGAACAAGTGTGCCCTCTGAGAACACCACCAATTCATCAGTGGGGGAGGGGGTAGGAATGGCGGGTGAGTTGCTCATCTGAAATCTAGGGTCCCAGAGCCACTTCCTGTTTTGCATTGATCATAGTCATAGACCTCTGCTCATCAGTCCGTCAAACTCTGCTCACCCCTGCCCTGAACCACTTCTTCGAAGCACTCCCTGTACATCAGCACGCCTTGCCCAGGGCCCCCCAGTTCCCACCATGGGCTCCACTGAAGCCACAGAACTCAGACTCCCCCCGCCCCAACCTTCTTGCTTCTCCACACTAGCTCTCCGCCTTGCTCCCCCAAACGCTGGCCCGCCTCACCAGAGTTACAGTGCCGGCAG
The DNA here is from genome assembly GCA_006408675.1 of Madoqua kirkii. Classification (NCBI taxonomy): domain Eukaryota; kingdom Metazoa; phylum Chordata; class Mammalia; order Artiodactyla; family Bovidae; genus Madoqua; species Madoqua kirkii. The sequence continues at coordinate 59,067 of SJYC01067615.1, forward strand.
CTCTCACAGTGGGGCCGGCTGTGGTGGTCCGGCATGAAGGAGACCCCCGGTGTACACGGATCGCATCGAGCCGCCTCTCCGTGCTGCTCACAGTCCTTCACCAGGAACGTTCCTGTGAGCAGAGTGCCAGGGTCAAGGCCCCGGGAGAGCCACTCCCCCGCCCTCTCCAAGGGGCTGCCTCTTGGCCTTTGCGGAGTTCCTCCCTGCCTCCCTCCACTCCCAGGCCTGGTCCTGCCTCTCCCCAAGCAGCTGGCCCCCGGCAAGGACCTCTCTCACCTGGTTCACACATCTGACAGCACCATCCTCCCTGAGCCCGGTAGTGCTTCTCCGGACAACTCTTGAGGCCTGGGGTTGCTGAGAGCCCCGCCAGGGTCCCCAGAACCCACAGCCAGCAGGGAGGTAGCCGGGCCATGACTCCTGCCCTGGGGGGGAGCTCTTCCTGCACCCCAGCTGCTGACTGTGGGCCTCGGGGCGGGGCAGCAGGGTTGGGGGGGAGCTGGTGCCTTCCCAGCTGGTGTCTCTTCTTAGCACCTCCAGGGCAGGTCTTCTCAGAGTCGTCCCGAGTTGGTGGCAGGCTGACCTTTGATGCAGTTGAAGCTCCCTCGTAGCTGTTTTTCGCTCAGGCAGTCACTGCCACCCCTCCCCTTTTCCTGTGCTGGGTGCTGGGTGCTGGGTGTGGGGCCGGCTCTGTCGGAAGACCTGCTCTCTTCGAAGATGCCCCCGATGCCCAGCCTCTCATGGTCTCTGTCTCCTGAATTGAATCGTCTCTGCTTGCCACTGTTACCAGGTGTTGGATGTTCACAGGGATCTGCTTCCCGTATTCACACATCTGTACACAGAAATGCCCACCTTTGCCCCCCTGCCCTGTTCACAGCTGCGTGTCCCCACGCCTCCCCCACGTCGCTTCCTACACAGATGTCACAGTTTATAGAGAAGGGAAACTAGAACTGAGTACAGGTGTGCACGCTGTCCTCTGAAACTCTTGGGGGGGCAGGGAGGTCAGATAACGCTCAGATTTTTTCAGATTTGGGGAAGAAACCAGCCCCATAGGACAAAGTCTTGGGGCTGGGGCATCGCTCACCACCAAGCACAACGTTCCTGTCCCCAGACTATCCACTGTTTTGGTGGGTGGATAAAGACTATAACTAGCCTTGCGGCCAAAAGAGTTTGCTTTGGGATTGTTCAGAACTGCACACGGGAGACTTGAGCCTGTGTCTGGGTCCTGTCGGGCTGTGTGCCAGGAGCTCACACATGGTCACTTAACCTTCCTGCCAGGCCTCCCACCCCGTCTACCATCCGCATCCTCTCCTCCCACCACCCACTGTGTCTGCCCGCTGTGCTGGTCCTGGAGCACCTGACTGTGTGCTTGCCCAGCTTAGGGCACTTGGGATTAAAGGCTGATCCCTGTTTCCCCTGAATCTGTGGCTCTCCTGGGAAGACTGATTTGGGGATGTCAGAAGAGTGGAACTTTCCTCTCTTTGAGTCCCAGGAGCACATTGGTCATAGCCTTGTTTCTCCAGGCTATTTTTTTCACTCAGGGTCTTTGCATTTTCCATTCTGCTCATGAAACCTCACACCCCTGTGGGCTCCTCTGTCAGATCTGTTCTCTGTCTCACTCTTCGGTTTCCTTTCTCTTCATTTTTTCCATCCTCCTGCCTTTCCCCAGCCTCCTCTACTCTTCAGGAGGGTCCTCTCGAGTGGGAAGCCACACAGGGGTGTGATCTGAAGAGTTGCTCGTGCAAAACCATCCCGTTGGCTATATCCAGCCAAGTGCCTGAATTCCCCCTCTGAGAGGGTCCTGGGGAATCTGAGGATTCTGCTGCCATCAGTACCTGCATTCCCGGCTTATGGTCTGTATCTCCGCTGTTGGTCTTTTTTTTCTCCCTGCATGGCTTGCTAGATCTTAGTTCTGAGACCAGGAATTGAAACCTGGGGCCTCAGCACTGAAAACAAGGAGTCCTAACAACTGGCGTGCCTGCTAATTGCTTCAGTCTTATCCAATTCTGCAGTCATTTCAAGTGGACTGTAGCCGGCCAGGCTCCTCTATCCACGGGGATTCTCCAGGCAAGAACGTTGGAGTGGGTTGCCCATTGCCATGCTTTCCTCCAGGGGATCCTCCTGACCCAGGGGTCGAACCCCCATATCTTACTGTTCTTTACCTCTAGCGCCACCTGGGAGGCCCCTTACTACTGGACCACTAGGGAATTCCCTTCCCTGTTGGTCTGAAACTTTAAGGCAGCCTCAGAGAGAGATGTAGGGATGGAGAACGAGAACGAGGAGGAGTTGGGGACCTTTAGGGAGGAACTTGCCAAAGAGGGAATTGAGGATGCTGAGAACTAACCGCCTCCGCTAGACCCTGGGCTCCCCCACAGGAGGCCTCTTTTCTCTGGGCCAAGGCCCATCTCTTCCTCTACTCCTCACTCTCTAGTGGCAGGGAGGGCGGGGAGGCAGGAGCAGAGTCTGCCCGGCTCTGCTGGAGAACCCCTGGCCAGCAGTCAGATTTCTGGCCCTGGCTCCTCTGGATGAATGGGATGGCTTCGTCTGCCTTTTGTGCTATTTGCACCAACTTCCAGTGGGCCTTGCCTGTCCTGGATCTTGCTCTGGATCGGACAGTCTTTCCTGTTCTCCACTCACCTGTGGGTGCAGCCTGCTGACTTCTTCTCGCATCCTCCACCACCACTTTCTCTTTGGGGATTCAGCTTCTCCCCACTCCTCAGCTGGCACTGAGATGCATGATCTTTTCCCAGAAAGGTCCCTCCTGTTCTTGGATCTCCGGAGAAAGAAGTCCTTCACCTCTGATGGCTCTCATCACTCTGGGGAAGGTAATCTGGAGCAGGGGCGGAGGCTTGGCCATCAGCTGAGGTTCCCCTTCTCCATATCCCTAGCCAGGACACCCCGTGTCTTCTGGCGTCTTCTGGTGAGGACAGGTCCTGCTTAGAGAGGGAAGAACAGTGCCATGGACTTGCAAGGATTCCTGTGGGTTGGATGTGAAGGTCACCTCTGCTTCTGCTTCCTCTTTCAGCTGAAGCCTTGTTCCTGTCTCTCTGCTCCTGGGTGTCCCCGTACCTTTGCCCTGCCACAGGCCCCGGATGGGGGACACAGGCCCATCTTGGATTTTCCTCCAAACCACCTAAAAGCAGAAGGCTGTTAGGTCTACAGCTTTTCTGAATCTTTAGATCTTGTGAGGGTACAAGTTAAAACTGCATTTGGATATTCTGGATTTTGAATGTGAGAAGCCTCTAGAAACTAGAAAGAGCAAGGCAGGACTTCCCTGGTGGCCCAGCGGTTAAAAATCTGCCTTATAATTCAGGGGATGTGGGTTCGATCCCCAGTCTGGGAACTAAGATCCCACATCCCACATGCCTCGGGACACCTAAGACTGTATACTGAGCCCAAGTGCCACAGCAAAGACCCGACTCAGCCAAATAAATAAATAATAAGCAAGGAAAGGAAAAACAAGGAGCAGAGTCTCCCCCGGAGCCTCCAGGAAGAAACAGCCTGTGACACTTCGATTTTAGCCAAGTGATATCCATTTCTGGCTTTTGACCTTCTGAACTCTGATAGTAAAACTTGCATTCTTTTCAGCTACTGAGTTTGTGGTAATATGTTACAGCAGCCACAGAAAATGATAGCATATAGATCCTCTGGCATTTGTCTGAGATTTACTAGGTGGCCTAGTTGTCGTTGTTCAGTTGCTAAGTCAGGTCTGACTCTTTTCGACCCAGTAGACTGTAGCATGCCAGGTGCCTCTGTCCTTTACCATCTCCAGAGTTTGCTCAGATTCAGGTCCATTGAGTCGGTGATGCGATCTAACCATCTCATCCTTGTGCCTTCAATCTTTCCCAGCATCAGGATCTTTTCCAATGAGTTGGCTCTTCCCATCAGGTGGCCAAAGTATTGGAGGTTCAGCTTTAGCATCAGTCATTCCAATGAATATTCAGGGTTGGTTACCTTTAGGATAGACTGATTTGATCTCCTTTCAATCCAAGGGACTCTCAAGAGTCTTCTCCAACACCACAGTTCAAAAACTTCAATTCTTCGGTGCTCAGCTTTCTTTATAGTCCAACTCTCAAAGTCATACATGGCTGCTGGAAAAACCATAGCTTTGACTATATGAACCTTTGTTGACAGGGTGATGTCTCTGCTTTTTAACACACTCTCTAGGCTTGTCATAGCTTTCCTTCCAAGGAGCAAGCGTCTTTTAATTTCTTGGCTATAGTCAACATCTGCAGTGATTCTGGAGCCCAAGAAAAGAAAATCTGTCACTGTCTGGGACCCTCAATACCCACCTTGACAGGAGGATCCCAGGATAAGTGGAGCGAGTGTGTCTTTCAGAATCTCAGACTGTGATCTAAAAGCATCTCTGTCAGTTACTACCTGGATCATCTCAGGCAAGTGCCAGAACCTCTCTGAACTGAGTCTGCATCTACTTGGTGATAAGTCATGTTGGGAAACTTAATCTTAACAACATGAACGAAAGGGGCTTCCCAGGTGGTGCAGTGATAAGGATCCACCTGTAATGCAGGAGGTGCAGGAGATGTGGGTTCAATCCCTGGGTTGGGAAGATCTCCTGGAGTAGGAAATGGCAACCTGCTCCAGTATTCTTGCCAGAAAAATTACATGACAGAGCCTGGCGGGCTATAGTCCATGGGGTCCCAAAGAGCTGGACACAACTGAGTGACGGAGCACAGCAGCATATGAATGAAATGCCTTGCCCACTTTGTGCACTCAGGAAGTGTTCATTCCTTCCCTTCCTTTCTTGGTGTTTGAGGCTGTGAGTCCCAAAACACAGGATTGAGAGAACAGCCCTTTAACCTGGGAATGAGCCCAAGAAGCGTGGAGCAGACAGAGACTCAGTGGGCGAGCCAGCTATTGGAAGTGCTGTATGTGCTCCACGTGCTCCACTCCGATGGCTCTTGTTATGCAAAGAAGTGATGCTACAGGAGGTAGAGGCCACTTCCCCTGCCTGTGGGCGCCTGCACCCGGCATTTCCTGATTTCTCTTGCCCACCCAAATGAGTGACGACTGCACACACACCAGTCTCGGCAGCTCCGTGATTTCCCCAAGCTTTCACTGAGTCTAGCAGCACGGTGAGTCTTGTCAGTAACTTGCCTTCATTCCCCACTCCTGGCCTGGGGTGTGTCATCTGAGCCTTTACCTCTCACGGCCAGTTCACCTCCCAGTTATGTGCTGCAGCCAGCCAGCACTGTCCGGTCAAAGCCCGACTGTTAAATTGTCAAGAATCTTGTGAGCTCCTTACGCATAGGTAGCTTGAAATTGGCTTCAGTGGGAGTACTCATAACCACATGTCAGAAAATGCTACAGCTCGAGAGAGCTGCTGTTAAACAGTTACCACCACATGGCTCCTAAAAGTGAAACTGGCTCAGTCATGTCCACCTCTTTGCCACCCCCAAGGACTATACAGTCTATGGAATTCACTGGGCCAGGATACTGGAGTGGGTGGCCGTTCCCTTCTCCCAGGGATCTTCCTAACCTCGCTAAGGCTGGGCTCAATTCTTGTCTTTATCCTGTTTAGATCCTGGGAAGGCAGAGTTCTTTCATCAAGGCCCCAGGCCCATTCCTTCTAACTTTTGCTTAGAATCGCTAAAGATGGGCCCCTGTCTTACTATTCCAACCTTCTCCGATGGCTCAGTGGTAAAAAGTCTGCCTGCCAACGTAGGAGACACAGGAGACCTGGGTTTGATCCCTTGGGGTAGGAAATGGCAACCCACTCCAGTATTCTTGCCTGGGAAATCCTACGAACAGAGCACGGGGGGCCACAGTCCATGGGGTCGCAAAGATCTGGATACGACTAAGCATGAGCACAAAGGAGCTACCTTAATGTCCCAACCTGCTCAGGCTCCCAGACTAGGAGAGCTGGAAGGGAGGTTTCTTTTTCTTTTCCTGTTTTGGCTGCATGGGATGCGGGATCTTAATTCCCCCACCAAGGATCCAACCCACATCCCCTGCAGTGGAAGGAAGTTCAGACTCTCAATTGCTGGATCACCAGGGAAGTTGAAAGAGGTTTCTGATCCTGTGTGTCCATCCCCTTATGTTTCAGACATCAGAACCATGGGCCCAAGAGGCAGGATGACTGGTTCTTTGTGGCAGAGTCAGGAGGTCATACAGGTGCCCTAAATCCCTGCCAACTGCTGACGGTAGCACTTACAGAGCCGGCATGTACTGCTCTGTGTGCGTGCCGGACTGAATTTTCATAGGCAGATACTCTCAGCCTGCAGACCTGCCCAGCTACTTTCCCTGAACCTTTCTGCTGGCCCTTTCACAGACACCGTTCTCTGCCTTTTTGCTCTTTGAAAGCACCTCAGTTTCTTTCTTTACTTTTCTTTCTCTAAATTGAAATTTAATTATAAGAGTAATATATTTATGTGTGCTGTGTGCTAAGTCACTTCAGTTGTGTCCGACTCTTTGTGACCCTGTGGATTGTAGCCTGCCACGTGAATATATTCATAACATCTCTTTATATAAAATTCATAAGAATGGACTTTTGACCTCTGAGGGAGAGGGAGAGGGTGGGATGATTTGGGAGAATGGCATTGAAACATGTATACTATCATATAAGAAACGAAGCACCAGTCTATGTTCAATACAGGATACAGGATGCTTGGGGCTGGTGCACGGGATGATCCAGAGAGACAATGTGGGGTGGGAGGTGGGAGGGGGCTTTGGCATTGGGAGATTGTGTACACCTGTGGCTGATTCATGTCAATGTATGGCAAAACCAATACAGTATTGTAACGTAGAATAAAGTATTAAAAAAAAAAGAAAATTCATAGGTATTCATATTCATATGCATTCATATATAAATATATTCATAGTATTTCTGTATGGAAAATTAAACCAGTAAAATCTATCAATTCCACCAGAAATTAAATGCGCTAAAGATTCTTGTACATATGCTCCAGGAGATACATGCCAGAATTTTCAAGCAGTACTATGGGTAATAGCGAAAGAAAGAGAAAAAAAACCCATCAGTCTATAAGTGATTGAATAATAAATGAGTTTTACTTGAATAATAAATGATTAATAAATGATAGATTCCCTTAACAGAATATTCACCTAATGGAATACTTTCAAGGAAAGGAAAGAAATGAGTGACCTGCATGAAGTCACATACAATAATATGGATGAGTCTTAAAAATATAATATTGAATGACAATGTGAATGCATTCCTTAATGCCAGCATATCATATGCTTAAAAATATTTTTAATGGTCAGTTTTAGGGAACTCCCTGATGGTCTAGTGGTTAGGAATCCGTACTTATATTGCAGTGGGCTAGATCCCTGGTTGGGGAACTGAGGTCCCATAAGCTGTGCAGCCAAAAAATCAAGTTAATTTTATGTTATGTATATTTTACTGCAAAAAAACCAAGCAAACAAATAAGCAGAACTGTAATACTGAGAGATAGTGAGAGAAGCAAGACACAGAAAAGAACATGATAAGACTCCATTCATGTGAGGTATAAAACCAGGCAAGACTAAACAGCTTTTTTGTTAGGATACATATACACAGAGGAGGTAGAGCTCAAGAAAGTAAGGGAGTGCGAGGCACTGCGCCCCCTGCTGGGGAATAAGGGTATGATCAGGACACATCTATGTCTCTTGGGGAGGTCCTGGTCTCAGCATGGGTTTTCATCTTGTGATTTCTATACATTATTTTGTATATTTGGTACAGCTCACAATATAAATCTTAAAAATAAAAATACATTTATATATTCATATACATATGTAAATAAGACACCTGATAAAATCAACTTCAAACCCACTTTGAAGGGAAGTGCCCTTGGCACCTGGGCGTGGCATCTGAACTTGAGATTCAAAATCAGAAAATTCACCTGAAACAGTTTGACTTAGGGCACCTGTTTCTATCTGGGTCAGGCATTAAAACCAAATATTTGAACTTAGATCTAGAGTTCCTGGTCACTCTATACAAAATATTGTAGCAGGATTTAAAAAAATAATGAAACACATTAAATCCCATTGCTCTTGCTAAATATATTATTGCTGAATATTGTTATATTGTATAAGATTTTATTGTATATTAATGTTTTAGTGAGAGTAAGAGAGATCTTTTGTGTTGTAAATAAGTAAAAATAATATTATTTCTAAATGTTTTTTTCTCCAACTTAATTTTTATTTTGGCCACACAGCTTGTGAGATTTTAGTTCCCAGCCAGAGATCGAACCCTGGCTCACTGGGCCACCAGGGAAGTCCCTCAAAATCTGCCAATTAAAAAAAAATTTTTTTTTTTTTTGATGGTGCCACATGGCTTTTGGGATCTCAGTTTCCTGATCAGGAATTAAAACTGGGCATGGCAGTGAAAAACCCAGCATCCTAACCACTAGCCCACCAGGGAGCTTGTTTTCCTCAACTTTCTGTCATCCTTTTTTATTTAAAAAATTAGAAGTGAAGAAGGAAAAAATATTGAACAATTACAGATAAGACTCAAATTCACTTTGATTGACCTCAGCCCCTGTCTGTCCTCTCCTTGCCCCTCAGGAGTAATCATTGTTTAAGATTAGTGAGGATTCTTGCAGAACTTTCTCTAAACAAACAAATTCTGTGTGTGTGTTTTTGTTTTAGGAACGTTCATGGCCCCAGATGAGGAAAGATGCCTTCCCCTTCCCCTTGTTAGGCTGTGGCTGATAAACAGGTTATCTTTATACAGCAGGGAATGAAAGCCGAAAACTGCCGGAGACAAACGTCTACCAGCAGAAAACCTGACGAATTTTTCCAATAAAGTGCGTTTTATTTCCTACTTAAAATATTGTTAAGCAAAACTCAAATATTTCTCATTCTGATCTTAGCCCCTCTCCTACTGAGGACCTTCTGCTAGAATTTCCCAGAGGAAGGAAGATGTCCTATCTCTGGTTCATGCTTAGTTGCTCAGTCCAACCCTTTGCAAGCCTGTGGACTGTAGCCCGCCAGGCTCCTCTCTGCATGGACTTTTCCCTACAAGAGTACAGGTGGTGGGATGCTATGCCCTCCTCCAGGGGATCATCCCAAACCAGGGACTGAACCTGCGTCTTCCACAGTGCAGGAGGATTCTTTATCACTGAACCACTGGGGTAAGCCCACTGGGGAAGTCTCCAGTTCAGTTCAGTTGCTCAGTCGAGTGCCGTTCTTTGCGGGGGTCGGGAGGTGACAAAGGGAGTCCCTTTGTCTCCAGGGAGGTGAGCGAAAAGCCGCTTGTCCAGCCTGTGGTCACTACTTCTCGCTGGCAAGGAGCTTACCCCTCCTGCCTTTATACCGAGATAGTTAAATGCACCTTCCCGTTCTGATTTGGAAAAGATAGGTTACCTCTGTTCTCAAAAGGAAATACTATGCAAGCCTGCAGTAATTTTCCTAGCTCAGAGCCAGAAAGACAGCCTATGGAACTAATTATGCATTGAGTCTCTGTACTCATTAAAAATGATCTCTTGGAAATGAAACAGCTCAAGACTGGCAGGTCCATGTTCTTCTTGGGTTGATTTTAAAAGTCCATCTTTTGGACCTAGAGACTTCATACAGAGGGAAGTGAGTGAGAAAGAGAAAAGCAAATATCTTCTATTATTGCATATACTTGGAATCTAGAAAAATGGTACAGCTGAACCTACTTGCAAGGCAGAAATAGAGACACAGAGGTAGAGAACCAACATACGGACCCCAGTGTGGCGGGGGGGATGGGGCGAGGGGGGCAGGAATGCGGAGTGGAATGAATTGGGAGATTGGGATTGACATATATACAGTTATACTTTATGCATACTTTATACTATGTATACAATAGATCACTAAAGAAAACCTCCTGTACAGCTCGGAACTGTCTGTACTCAGAGCTCTGTGGTGACAAAGAGTGGATATATATAGATTGATTTGCTTTGCTGTACAGCAGAAACTAACACAACATTGTAAAGCAATTAAACTCCAATAAAAATTTTAAAAATAAATAAAGGTCCATCTTTTTCAGCTTCCCTGGTGGCTTAGTGGTAAAGAATCTATCAGCAATGCAGAAGCCTCAGGAGATGTGGGTTCGATCCTTGGATTGGGAAGATCCTCTGGAGGAGGGCATGACAACCCGCTCCAATGTTCTTGCTTGGAGAATCCTATGGACAGAGGAGCTTGGAGGGCTACAGTCCATGGGGTCACAAAGAGTTGGACATGACCAAAGCGACTTAGCATGCACGTACCATCTTTTTCCAGATAAAGAAAGGATTGTTAATTGGCCTCGCACCCCAGCCTGCCAGGCAGAATTCTCCAAGGGCTTAGCACACTTGTGTTTTGGGTTTTGCTTTGTTTTCTTATGAGGGTTGCCTGGTGGCTCAAATGGTAAAGTGTCTGCCTGCAATGTGAGAGACCTGAGTTTGATCCCTGGGTTGGGAAGATCCCCTGGAGAAGGCAATGGCAACCCACTCCAGTACTCTTGCCTGGAAAATTCCATGGATGGAGGAGCCTGGTGGGCTACAGTCCATGGGGTCACAAAGAGTTGGACACAACTGAGCGGCTTCACTTTTCTTTTGTTTTCTTATACATGATACACAGTAAATGTCCTTCTAAAATTTGCTCTTTTAATCCAATAATATGTCTTAGAGATCATTTCATGTTATACATGTAGAACTACTAGTTTGGATAGAGGAAATATTTAGTTTAGAATATTTAGTTTTTCCCCCAACATCTCATTATTACAAATGGTGTCACATAAACATCTGAAGTATCTGTATGTCTGTGGGAGTGTTTCTTTAGAATAGATTCTGGGCACTGGAATCGCTGAGTCATGGGGTGTGCACATTTTTCACTTTAATAGATACTGGCAAATTGCTCTCCAAAGAGGCTCTACAGTTTGCACGCCCAGTAGCTGTGGGATGAGAGTGTGCCTCCTCACACCCTGCTCACTTGTCATATTAGCAAACCAGTGTGGACCATCGAACGGGGAAATGCTGTTCATGCTGTTTCAGTGTCCACCCCGACTACCAGCGAGGTCCAACATCCTTCCGTGATTGTCGTTTGTTGTATTTTCTCTTTGTTTTTGACATCTTTTTATCCTTGGATCACCACAGATGTCTTCAAGACCAGTCTTGGTTCTCCCCTGTGAAAATCCTGTTTTCAGACTCAAATTGCAGGGCCTCCACCAGGCCCATGGATCCTTTCAGACTGTTGTTTTTTTTAAGTCCTGGCGAACCCTTTATTGTGGCATGTGGGATCTGGTTCCCTGACCAGGGGTCAAACCCAGGCTTCCTGCGTTGGAAGCACAGCATCTTAACTACAGGACCACTGGGGAAGTCCCCCTTCAGATGTTTGCCCTTATCCTAGGTGCTCAGTGTCCCTGTGGCAGTGGAGGTCACTCCTGTCTCCCCTACAAACCTCCAGAAACTTCAGATCTGCGTGGAGATGGTGTGACTTTCCTCATCTGCAAAATTCCAGTAGGACTTGGAGGAACCGCAGACTGCTCTGCTTCAGCACTAAATGCTCCCTAAGACCGCCGTCTTCTGGTCCAGACTGAAGAACAACTTGATGCATGTGGCCTTTTAAACAACTGCGATAAAGTTCAGTATTTTAACCATTTTATAATGTACAACTCAGTGGGTTTTAGCATTTTTACTAATTTGGTGCAGATAACACCACTCTCTGATTCCAGAACATTCCCACCTTCCCTAAAAGAAACCTCATGCCCACTAGCAGTCAGTCTCATCCCCCCCTCCCCCGCCTCCTGATGATGACTAATCTATTTTTGGTCCGTATGGACTTTCCTGTTCTTAACCTTTCATACACATGGAGTCATATAATCTATGGCCAGTTGTGTCCGGCTTCTTTCACTTCAGCAAAGTATCTTCAAAGTTTACCCACACTGCAGCATGACTTCAGTTCACAATTCTTTTTTATGGCTGCATAATGCTCCAGAATCACTGCAGATGGTGACTGCAGCCATGAAATGAAAAGACACTTACTCCTTGGAAGGAAAGTTATGACCAACCTAGATAGCATATTCAAAAGCAGAGACATTACTTTGCCAACAGAGATCCGTCCAGTCAAGGCTATGGCTTTTCCTGTGGTCATGTATGGATGTGAGAGTTGGACTGTGAAGAAAGCTGAGCGCCGAAGAATTGATGCTTTTGAACTGTGTTGTTGGAGGAGACTCTTGAGAGTCCCTTGGACTGCAAGGAGATCCAACCAGTCCATTCTGAAGGAGATCAGTCCTGGGTGTTCATTGAAAGGACTGATGCTAAAGCTGAAACTCCAATACTTTGGGTACCTCATGTGAAGAGTTGACTCATTGGAAAAGACTCTGATGCTGGGAGGGATTGGGGGCAGGAGGAGAGGGGATGACAGAGGGTGAGATGGCTGGATGGCATCACCAACTTGATGGACATGAGTTTGAGTGAACTCCGGGAGTTGGTGATGGACAGGGAGGCCTGGTGTGCTGGGATTCACGGGGTCGCAAAGAGTCGGACACGACTGAGCGACTGAACTGAACTGAGTATTCTACTGTATGGGTGTCTCACATTTTGCCTATCCATTTATCAGTTGATGAACATTTGGGTTGTCTCCACTTTTTGTCTGTTATGAAAGAAGCTTCTGTCAACATTCATTATAGGTTTTAATTGAACATATGTTTTGAATTCTCTTGAGTATATACCTACAATTGAAATGGCTGGGTCATATGTTAATTCTATGTTTAGCTTCTTCAGGAACTGCCAAACTGTTTTCCACAGTAACTGAACCATTTTGCATTCCCCTAGTGGTACATGTAGTTACTGTAGAGGCTTACCATCATCTGTCAATTTCCATTAAAAAATTATAGCCACCCTAGCTATATATTCTTTTCATGTCCTTTTTGGACATTTATATATCTTCTTTAAGAAATGTCTGTTCAAATACATTGCTGGTGTTTAAATTCGATTAGTTGTCCTTTTTGTTTAGTTAGAAGAATTATTTATGTATCCTTGATATTAGACTCATCAAACATGTGACTTGCAAATATTTTTTCCATTCTATGAATGCTTTTTTCACTTTCTTGGTAGTGTCTTTTGATACACTAACATGTTTAATTTTGATAAAGTCCAGTTTATTTTTTTCTTTCATTGCTTGTGATCTAGATGTGTATAAGAGACTAGCTTCTTCAGGAACTGCCAAACTGTTTTCCACAGTAACTGAACCATTTTGCATTCCCCTAGTGGTACATGTAGTTACTGTAGAGGCTTACCATCATCTGTCAATTTCCATTAAAAAATTATAGCCACCCTAGCTATATATTCTTTTCATGTCCTTTTTGGACATTTATATATCTTCTTTAAGAAATGTCTGTTCAAATACATTGCTGGTGTTTAAATTCGATTAGTTGTCCTTTTTGTTTAGTTAGAAGAATTATTTATGTATCCTTGATATTAGACTCATCAAACATGTGACTTGCAAATATTTTTTCCATTCTATGAATGCTTTTTTCACTTTCTTGGTAGTGTCTTTTGATACACTAACATGTTTAATTTTGATAAAGTCCAGTTTATTTTTTTCTTTCATTGCTTGTGATCTTGGTGTCATATTTAAGACATCCTTGCATAATCCAATGTCACATGGATTTACACCTGTTTCTAATAGTTTTATTTCTTTGATATATTTCAACTTAATTTTTGTATATGATTTGAGGTAAGAGTTCAACATCATTCTTTTGCTTGTGAATATGCATCGTCCCAGAACCAGTCGTTAAAAAAGACAATTCATTTCACATTGAGTGATCATAATGCCCTTGTCAAAATCAATTGGCCATAAATATATGGATTGACTCCTGGACTCTCGAGTTTATTCCATGGATGTGTATGTCTGTCTTTATGCTGGTACCACACTGTTTTGATTACCAAAACTTTGTAATAAGTACTGAAATTGGGAAGCGTGAGTCCTCCAGTTTTGTTCTTCTTTTTCAAAATAATTTTGGTTATTGTATATCTCTTGTATTTCTGTATGAATTTTAGGATTAGCTTGTCTATTTTTGCAAAACAAGGCAGTTAGAATTTTAATAAGGGTTGCACTGGATCTGCAGATGAATTTGGGGAGTATTGTCATCTTAAACATGTGACGTCCTGAGACTTCCCTGACAATCCACTGGTTAAGATTTTACGCTTCCACTGCTAGGGACACAGGTTCAATCCCCGGTCAGGATTCCGCATACCTTATGGCTGAAACAAAAAAAAAATCAGAAAATCAGAGCCATCCAATCTATGAGAAGATAAGCTATTTTCCTTGATGTCTTTCAACATTGCTTTGTAGTTTTCATTGTACAAGTCTTGCACTGTCTTCATTGAATGTATTCCTAAGTACTTTATTCTGTTTGATGCTACTGTGCAGGTAACTTTTCTTAGTTTCATTTGTGAATTGTTCATTGTTCGTGTTACACTTTGACTTTCCGAGGAGGCTATTGTTTTCTCCACAGGGTTAGAACTTTGTGTCTTGGGGACAGATGTGTTATGATTACAGGCGGTGGGCCGAGGCTGAGGTTATCTGTGACTTATTTGAAGTCACTGATGGAGCATTTGATTCTGTGACGTAAAGGAAACCTATCTGACTCATCTTCCCCGCACTTCCTGTTCTTTTGTCTCCCTCTACGAGGAGAGGAAGAGGGTGGTTTGGTGACGGGAGCTTCCCCATCTCTCACGGTTGCTTTCCCTGATCTTGAGATACCTCTGAGGCATTTCTCAAGGTCGAGGGCTGTGGCAGCCATCTCTAGTATGTGTGAGTTGGACCAGAATCCTCCCTTCTTTGATGAGCGTCTTGCCCACAGAGGAACAGAGAAGTTGCCTGACCCAAGGTCATACAGGTTTACACCTGGTTCTAAAAGTCTTATTTCTTTGATCTATTTCAACTTAATTTTTATATATGATTGGAGGTAAGAGTTCAACATCATTCTTTTGTCTGTGAATATGCATCGTGCCAGCACCAGCTGTTAAAAAGACTACTCATTTCACATTGAGTGGTCATGGTGCCCATGTCAAAATGATTTGGCCATAGATGTATGAATTGATTTCTGGAATCTTGGGTTTATTCCATGGATCTGTATGTCTTTATGCCAGTGCCACACTGTTTTGATTACCAAAGCTTTGTAGTAAGTATTGAAATTGGGTAGTGTGAGTCTTTCAATTTCCATGTGAGTCCCTCTGGGAAGGGTCCTGGAGGTGAGTGAGATCAGAGCAGTCTGGGGAGGGTGAAAATCTGGTAAATGGGATGACACATTTCACCTGTACTAGAGCTCAGAGACAGCAATGAGAACTTTAGGATGGGCAATGGGGTGGGGAGGAGTTCTGTGGCCAAGGAGACCCCATCATATGTTCATGCTAAAATAATGTGATAGGCTGGCTAGGTACAAGCTGTAGGAAGCGGGATATTTTCAGGTTTGTGTGTTTTGATATTCAAGGGCACAGGAAAAAAAAGTCTATGCATAGTTACTGGAATTTTAAAGATCCAGTAATTTTATGTATTAAAGTAATCAATTTCAAACCTTATTTTCCTTAGGCTCTTTAGGTTCAAATAAGTTTTGTTATTCTGTTAAAAATACAATAAAAATGTAAAATCTTACTATTATTTTTCTTTAATTTCAACCTATAGGTTTTGCTTGACTCTTTATAATAGAGTAAAACAAAGACAGTGATCTTCACTTTTATTGAGCATTTTTTTATGGTGGTAAAGTACACATAAAAATTACCATCTCAACAATTAAGTATACAGTCCAATATAGCTATAAGTGCAAGGCTTCCCTGGTGGCTCAGATGGTAAAGAATCTGCCTGCAATGATAGAGACCCGGGTTCGATTCCTGGTTCGGGAAGATCCCCTGGAGAAGGGAATGGCTACCTACTCCACTATTCTTGCCTGGAGAATTCCATGGACAGCGGAGCCTGGTGGGCCACAGTCCATGGGGTTGCAGAGTCAAACATGACTGAGTGACTAATTAACATACAGGCCAGTGATATTAAATACATTCACCCTGTTGTGAAGCCATCGCCATCATCCACCCCCACCCTCCACAAACTCTCAACTTGTAAAACTGAAATTTTACACGTATTAAACAAAAACTCCATTTTCCCCTCCTCCTAGCCCCTCGTAACCTCCATCTTACTTTCGACATTATGATCTTGACTGTTCTAAGTACCTCAGATAAATGAAATGAATAGTTTTCTTACGATGCCCTCAAGGTCCATCTATGTTGTAGCATATTGTAGAATCTTCTTCTTTTTTAAGGCTGAACAATATTTTACTTTATGCATATACCATGTTATGCTTATTCACTCATCTGTCAATGGACATATGAGTTGCTTCCACATTGAGCTATTGAGAATAATGCTGCTGCAAACACAGTAAGCCAATCTCTTCTACACCCTGCTTTCAACTCTTTTCCGCATATAGCCAGAAATGCAATTGCTGGATCATGTGATAATTCTATTTTTAATCTTTTAGGCACCACTCTTTTCCAGTTCAGTTCAGTTCAGTTGCTCAGTCATGTCCGAGTCTTTGCAACCCCATGTTCATCCGAGGTCCGCCAGGGCTCCCTGTTCATCACCATCTCCCAGAGTTCACTCAGACTCATGTCCATCGAGTCCGTGATGCCATCCAGTCATCTCATCCTCTGTCGTCCCCTTCTCCTCCTGCCCCCAATCCCTCCCAGCATCAGAGTCTTTTCCAATGAGTCAACTCTTCACATGAGGTGGCCAAAGTACTGAAGTTTCAGCTTTAGCATCATTCCTTCTGAAGAAATCTCAGGGTTGATCTCCTTCAGAATGGACTGGTTGGATCTCCTTGCAGTCTCAAGGGTCTTCTCCAACATCACAGTTCAAAAGCATCAATTGTTCGGCGCTCAGCCTTCTTCATAGTCCAACTCTCACATCCATACATGACCACAGGAAAAACCACAGCCTTGACTAGATGGACCTTAATTGGCAAAGTAATGTCTCTGCGTTTGAATATACTATCTAGGTTGGTCATAACTTTTCTCCCAAGGAGTAAGCGTGTTTTAATTTCATGGCTGCAGTCACTATCTGCAGTGATTTTGGAGCCCCAAAAATAAACTCTGACACTGTTTCCACTGTTTCCCCATCTATTTCCCATGAAGTGATGGGACCGGATGCCATGATCTTTGTTTTCTGAATATTGAGCTTTAAGCCAACTATTTCACTCTCCTCTTTCACTTTCATCAAGTGGCTTTTTAGCTCTTCTTCACTTTCTGCCATAAGGGTGATGTCATCTGCATATCTGAGGTTATTGATATTTCTCCTGGCAATCTTGATTCCAGCTTGTGTTTCTTCCAGTCCAGCGCTTCTCATGACGTACTCTGCATAGAAGTTAAATAAGCAGGGTGACAATACACAGCCTTGATGTACTCCTTTTCCTATGTGGAACCAGTCTGTTGTTCCATGTCTAGTTCTAACTGTTGCTTCCTGACCTGCATACAGATTTCTCAAGAGGCAGGTCAGGTGGTCTGGTATTCCCATCTCTTTCAGAATTTTCCATGGTTGATTGTGATCCACACAGTCAAAGGCTTTGCCATAGTCAATAAAGCAGAAGTAGATGTGTTTCTGGAACTCTCTTGCTTTTTCCATGATCCAGCGGATGTTGGCAATTTGATCTTTGGTTCCTCTGCCTTTTCTAAAACCAGCTTGAACATCAGGAAGTTCCTGGTTCATGTATTGCTGAAGCCTGGCTTGGAGAATTTTGAGCATTACTTTGCTAGCATGTGAGATGAGTGCAATTGTGCAGTAGTTTGAGCATTGTTTGGCATTGCCTTTCTTTGGGATTGGAATGAAAACTGAACTTTTCCAGTCCTGTGGCCACTACTGAGTTTTCCAAATTTGCTGGCATATTGAGTGCAGCACTTTGACAGCATCATCTTTCAGGATCTGAAACAGCTCCACTGGAATTCTATCACCTCCACTAGCTTTGTTCATAGTGATGCTTTCTAAGGCCCACTTGACTTCACATTCCAAGATGTCTGGCTCTAGATCAGTGATCACATCGTCATGATTATCTGGGTCGTGAAAATCTTTTTTGTACAGTTCTTCCATGTATTCTTGC
>SJYC01067617.1:0-21515 GCA_006408675.1 Madoqua kirkii
TTAGAACTGGACATGGAACAACAGACTGGTTCCAAATAGGAAAAGGAGTACGTCAAGACTGTATATCATCACCCTGCTTATTTAACTTCTATGCAGAGTACATCATGAAAAATGCTGTGCTGGAAGAAGCACAAGTTGGAATCAAGATTGCCAGAAGAAATATCAATAACCTCAGATATGCAGATGACACCACCCTTATGGCAGAAAGTGAAGAGGAACTAAAGAGCCTCTTGAATTCCCGAGAGTGAAAAAGTTGGCTTAAAGCTCAACATTCAGAAAACAAAGATCATGGCATCTGGTCCCATCATTTCATGGGAAATAGATGGGGAAACAGTGTCAGACTTAATATTTCTGGGCTCCAAAATCACTGCAGATGGTAATTCCAGCCATGAAATTAAAAGCCACTTACTCCTTAGAAGGAAAGTTATGACCAACTTGGACAGCATATTAAAAAGCAGAGACATTACTTTGCCAACAAAGGTCCATCTAGTCAAGGCTATGGTTTTTCCAGTAGTCATGTATGGATGTGAGAGTTGGACTGTGAAGAAAGCTGAGCACTGAAGAATTGATGCTTTTGAACTGTGGTGTTGGAGAAGACTCTTGAGAGTCTCTTGGACTGCAAGGAGATCCGACCAGTCCATTCTAAAGGAGGTTGGTCCTGGGTATTCATTGGAAGGACTGATGCTGAAGCTGAAACTCCAGTACTTTGGCCACCTAATGCAAAGAGTTGACTCATCGGAAAAGACTTTGATGCTGGGAGGGATTGGGGGCAGGAGGAGAAGGGGATGGCAGAGGATGAGTTGCCTGGATGGCATCACCAACTCAATGGACATGTGTTTGAGTGAACTCCAGGAGCTGGTGATGGACAGGGAGACCTGGTGTGCTGCGATTCATGGGGTCGCAGAGTCGGACCCGACTAAGCGACTGAACTGAACTGAACTGAACTGAACAGCATTCTAAGATCACTTGTCCCACAGCTCAAGGAAATGTGAGGTGCTTATAGCACCTTGGTAAGGACAGGGGTAGGAAGGAAGCATGTCACACCAGCCTGTTTGGATCTTCCACTGAAAACTGGGAGGACTTAACACCATCTGCCTCAGGGTGAGTGGGTGTTTGTAGGAAATCATCCACACTGACGGGATGACCCTGTGGAAGTCCATGGTGAATGGTCGTCACTGGAGAAGTGGGTAAGAGCTTGAGCTCGGGCCTGGGACCACCAGGATTTAAACTCTGAGCCCTGCACTGTTAGCTTTATCCTCATAAGGCTTCCTCTCTTCTCTGGGTCTGATTTTCCATCTGCTGGAGTTAGTCAAATTCTATCTCATCGAATTGAAACTGACTTTGAATGTGAGGCTTACCAGTATTTTACATATAACAAAAAGGAAACAATAATACCACCCATAAAATAAACATATCAATTGTAAAATGCAATTACAGAAGCATTAAAGTATAAAAAAAGGGTTTATCTTAGAATCTCTGTAGTACAGTAATACCTTACTTGCAAAGGAATTAATGAGAATTAAATAAATAAAGCTTATAGAACAGTGTCTGACACATAATACGACTGAAGAAAAAGCTATTATTATTAGGATTGTCATTGTAAATAGAAGTATTTAGAGAGAGGCCTCGTTGATTTCTCTGCCTCTCTGCCAAGGCCATGAAGTCAGTTGAAGAAGAGATAAAGAATGACTTTCAGTACAGTCCTCTTTTCTCAGTTCTGTCCATGGGGATTCTCCAGGCAAGAATACTGGAGTGGGCTGCCATGCCCTCTTCCAGGGGATGCTCCCAACCCAGGGATTGAATCCAGGTCTCCCACACTGCAGGCAGACTCTTTACCAGCTGAGCCACCTATCCCTTCTCCAGGGGATCTTCCCGACCTAGGAATCAAACTGGGGTCTCCTGCCTACCAGGTGATTTTTCTCTAAAATTCACCCAGATCTTAACTGAGACAGACTCAAAGCTGAATCACAATGAATGCTGCTCTCACCACTAGTTAAAGCTGCCATTTCTTTCCAAACAATAGACAGTGACACATTCTTGCTGCCACCCACAAGAAAAGTGGGGATGGCTCCTGCCCACCCCTTCCTTGTGCAGGACTCAGATTCTCTTCTTCTGTCCCTGTTCTTTTCTGATCCCTACGAAGTGGAGGCCTGTCCCAGCCGGTGGCTCATTCATCAGCTCCATTCAGCCCTGCACTCTGCGGACCCCGTCCGCTCCTGCCCACCTCTCTCGACATCGACAGCCCATATGGAATGAGTCGCTCCGTTTTTACTCCTTATCAGAGATGGAAATACTTCCCTCCCGTGTCTTGGTGGAGTTTTTCTGTGTTCGGGAGCTGGACAGATGCTTAACTCTAATAATTCCAAAGTGCTGCTGGGCGCTCGTTCCCAGGCCAAAATCTCTGGGTTCACAATCTCTCAAATCCCAAGAGGGGAAAGGAGGGGAGCCCTGGAAAGTAGGGGCAGGTCAGGACACTGGACTTGCCAATAATTCATGCTTTGAGGAATTCAGATACATCCTTCTCTAACTTTATTATTTTTTTTTTTTTTACTTTAGAGGGCCACTGTATACCCAGATTGAACCCTGGGCCCAGCAATAAGAGGACAGAGTCCTAACCACTGGACCACTGGACCCTCCTTCTGTAACTGTAGAAAGAGGTCCCTGAAGTAACTCCTCCTTCGTTTCATTAATCTCGAACCTGCCACCTCTAGGATGGCAATGATAACAACCAGCATGGTTTGGGTGCTTGCTATGGGCACGCTGAATCTTTCTAGAAACTCACTGAAATAGATCTGTCACTATTATCCCCGTTTTGCAGATGAAGCTCAGAGAGGTAAAGTAACTTGTCCAGGGCCACACAGCCAATAAGTGGCAAAGCTGACCCATCTGACCACAGGTAGAGTCTCCATCCATCATACTCCAGGCCTGCAGAGAAACATAAATGATCAGGTCCCCTGTGATCTGGGACCATCTCTTCACTCTAAACCATCATATTTTACAGATTCTCTAACTTAGGTGGGAATATGTGAGAGACCTCCTGGAGAAACAGGCCAGGGGTTCTGTGGCACACCCATCGACTTCTGTGAAAGGTGGATTTGAGGCTCGGTTATCCGTAAAGGAAGAGCAAATACAGTTTTGCAGCTAAGACCCTGGGGAGTCATGCGGAGCTGAGTTTGAGTCCTGATACCGCCCATTACGGACAAGCTGTGTGATCAGGAAGACATTCCCTCCACTCTCTGAGCTTCAGTTGTCTCTGCTGCACAATGGAGTAACAATAAAATCTACCCTAAAGGGCCGTTGTAGAGATTATTTGAGATAACAAAGATGAAGCACAAAGCCTGGTCCATGATCTAAGTCCTTAGGACAGCAAGGAGATCAAACTAGTCAATCCTACAGGAAATCAACCCTGAATATTCATTAGAAGGACTGGTGCTGAAGCTGAAACTCCAAAACGCTGGCCACCAGATGTGAAGAGCCAACTCATTGGAAAAGACCCTGATGCTGGGAAAGACTGAAGGTCGCAGAGAAGGGGACGACAGAGGATGAGATGGGTGGATGGCATCACCAACTCAATGGACATGAGTTTAAGCAGATTCAAGGAGATAGAGAAGAACAGGGAAACCTGGCGTGCTGTAGTCCATGGGGTCACAAAGAGTCGGACACAACTTATCAACTGAACAACAACAACAAAACATTAACTATCATTGTATTGATAGAAATAATAAATGCTGTAGGTTGATTTAACCCTCAAGACATCCAACAAGTATTTGTGGTACAGTCCCCACATGCAGTGCAGGGGACTGTCAGTGATGCCCGAGAGAATCGGCTCTCAAAGGAACTTGATACGGGAAACAAAAGCTTGGTTTGTGACAAGGTCAAGCGCAATTTCAGTTATGAAATAGTTCTGAAAGTGAAGTTTTCTCATCCCAGGTAGCCTACTGTATTCTACTTATGAGTTTAGGGATCTGTCTCCTCTACAGCTTTATGAGCTGCCTGAGGCTGGCAACATGCTGTCAGTTCTCTGTAATATACCCCTTATCCATCTATTTCTCTGCTTTTCTATGACCTGAGCCACTCTCTCCTCTCTTGCCTGGATGACTACAATAGGTTCCTAAGTGGTCTCCCAGACACTCCCCTGTTCCCTCCTATGATCCAGTGGGTTAGTTACTCAATCATGTCTGACTCTTTGCGACCTCATGGACTGTAGCCCTCCCAGGCTCCTCTGTGCATGGAATTCTCCAGGCAAGAATACTTGAGTAGATTGCCATGCCTTTCTCCAGGGCATCTTCCCAACCCAGGATTGAACCCAGATCCCCTGCATTGCAGGCAGATTCTTTACCGTCTGAGCCACCAGGGAAGCCCAGAATCATGTTAAATGTACAAATCTCATTCTTTCACTCTTCTATTTCAATCCCAGTGGCTTCGTTTGCATTAAGAAGATAATCTAACCTCTTTACTCCGGCCATAGGACCCCCACATAGTCAGGTCTCTGCCCACCTCTCCAACATCATCTCCTGACCTCTCAGCCCTGTTCCAACCTGCTGCTACATTGTTAAAGAGCCTCTTCATTTCTTTTTGGTTGCACTGGGTCTCTGTCATT
The DNA here is from genome assembly GCA_006408675.1 of Madoqua kirkii. Lineage (NCBI taxonomy): Eukaryota > Metazoa > Chordata > Mammalia > Artiodactyla > Bovidae > Madoqua > Madoqua kirkii. The sequence continues at coordinate 4,601 of SJYC01067617.1, forward strand.
ATGAGCAGGCCTCCTCTAGTTGCGGTGAGCAGGGGCTACTCTTCGTTGCATACACCAGTTTCTCATTGCAGTGGTGTCTCTTGTGGCAGAGCATGGGCAGGCACGCAGGCTTCAGTAGTTGTGGCACACGGGCTTAGTTGTCCCACGGCATGGGAGATTTTTCCAGACCAGGGATCAGACCCGTGTCTCCTGCATCGGCAGGTGGGCTCCAATCACTGGACCACCAGGAAGTCCAACCTTCTGCCTTTTATGCCATGACTCAAAGCTTAACAAGTGCATTGCTACCTCAGGGTCTTTGCACTTGCTGTTCCTCTGCCTGGGACATGCATCTCCCCAGACTTTCTTATCTTTATGTCTTAGCTCAAGGGTCAGCTCCTCAGAGAGACCTTGTCTGATGATCATTTCCAGCCTGGCATCCCCATCTTCACTTTGTACCATATTACTCTATTGTGTCTTTACCTTGCCCTTTTACCGATGTGTTTGTTCTCCGCCCTGCCCCTCAACCCAAACATAAGTGAATGTTTTGGAACCTAAGTTCCATGAGGGCGGGGGCCTTTCTGCTCTGTTCGCCACTGAATCCCCAGAGCCTAGTCCTATCCCTGGCCCACAGTAGGACCATAAAGTATTTGTTGAATGAAATCATGGATGGAGGATTGGAAGCTCCTTGAAAACAGAGACCATCTACTCATCTCCTTCAGATCCAAAACACCCAAAACAGAGCCTAGCATCCAGTAGGAGCCAACTTAGGGTACATCCCTCCCTTTAAGAATACAGAGTAAAGTTATACAGATCACTTATGCTCATACCCCATAAGCCAGGGCTTAAGTCACATAGCCACAAGGAACTGCAAAGGAATCTGGGAAAGGTATGCAGAGAAGCTGTGTGTCCAGCTAAAGATTCTATTACCATCACGAAATGTGTGCATGCTCAGTCACTCAGTCGTGTCTGACTCTGTGCAACCCTTTGGACTGTAGCCAGCCCAGCTCTGCCCATGGGATTTTCCAGGTAAGAATACTGGAGAGGGTTGCCACTTCCTCCTCCAGGGGATCTTCCCGACTCAGGGACTGAAACTTCGTCTCCTTCATTGCTGGGGGAGCCACAGGGAAAGCCCCATCGTGAGGTAGAGAAATCAAATAATCAAGACTCTGCCAGAAGCAGCAATCATTTTAAAAACAGCAATTTTAATAATAATAACTTACATTCACTGAGTGTTCACTCTGGTCTTTGAATCTTTACAACCACCTTTCGAGATCCCAGTATTCCCATTCTACAGAAGAGAAAATTGAGGCTCAGAGAAGTACATGGTGACTTCTGCACAACTGCTAAGCGGTGAAACCAGGACTGGACCGATTTGGTAAAAAAGAAGAGCCCAGCTGTTTGTGACCGAAAGAGATGGAACATTATTACCCTCTAAGCATTGGGGAACCAGTGAAGACGTAAAACCAGGTAGGTAAATTCATAACAGTGCCTGATCTCATTTAAACTTCAGTATTACTTATATCCACATGTTGGCTACATCTGTTATGTTCACTACTGAATCTCCAGTGCCAAATGACATCTGGCATGAAGAGATGCTCTATAGACATTTGTTGATGGTTGAAAAATTGCATTTGCAATTAAATTACTTTACGAGTCATTATAGTTTAATGTCTGTCTCACTCACTTGACTGCAAACTCCGTTACGGAATTCCATTTAGTGCAGGGCATGAGTCATCGTCAAGCTGTATATTGTTTCTACAGTTCTAGCTCAGAGTCTGGAACGTAGTAAGCACTGGTTAAATGCTTGTTGAATGAATGAGAGATCATTCTTGTCACAGAGAATGGAGAGGTTTGGAAGAACCCCTTTAAAATACTGTCCAGGGACCCATCCTTTTCTCAAATTGGAAACAAAATGAAAAACAAAGAAGACAGCTGCCAACAATTGATGAGGCTCCTGTCTCCCAGGCTCCAACTTCATTCTGGAGAGAACTGTCTGGTGAGGCTACAAAGATGGTGAGGTCTCCTGGGTATCAAAGGATGCTGTGTGGCTTTTAAAACCAAACAAATCTGTTTTGATGAGTTGGGTGCAAATGAATCGAAATCACGGGAACTAAAATCCCTTGGAACACAAAACGGCTTTGGAATGAGAAAGCACTGCAGTGTTGGGTCCTGGAAACAAATGGATATTTAAACTTTAAGGTTCGTTCCAGAACTGACCGCAGGCACTTTCTGGTAAGTAGTTGGGATTGGTTTTGTTTGTTTTTGTTTTTTTGCAACATGGAGTAAGCCACAGGGTAGTCCTTTTGCATCTGAAAAAGACTCCTCCTTAGCTAACTTTCAGTAGCAATTAGATCACCGTCGAAGCCTTAGGGATAAAACACTCTTCGAAGGAGCAAGTCAAACCAGGAAGCCAGGAAGACAAAAACCGTGTGCTTGGCCAAATAAAGCTTTGAATGAGTTTTTATTACTTTCTCAGTCTGAGAAGTGCTTACTTCTTAATGCTGTGCTGTGGTCAGTTGCTCAGCTGTGTCTGACTCTTTGCGACACCGTGGACTGAAGCCTGTCAGGCCCCTGTGTCCGTGGGTTTTCTCAGCAAGAGTACTGGAGTAGGGTGCCGTGAGAGTACCGAAACTCAGTACAGTGACCATCGTCATCAAGGGACAACCACTCACACCCTCATTCTGCATTATTCCAGCTATAAGGAATCATTCTTTTTTGCTTATAAGAAATTACATTCATTTTTTCGTGTAATAAAATATCCCCAGGGACCCCATGCTCTTACCTGCGCATCTGTTTCTGCCTTTCCTCCAAATAAACAGAAAAAGAATAGCTGTAGAATGTTCATCCTCCGCAGCTCCTCTAAGGTACTCTCTTCCCACCATGCTTGCTTGCTTTCATTTCCTCGAATCCAGGAAGCTTGCTCTTGCCCTGAACTCTCAGCACCCACTGTTCTCTCGGCCCCCAGTGATCTTCCTTCCAGTTTTACACAAAGGCTGAGACTTCTTCAGATTCAACCCACAGTCCCTTTTCCACTCCGATGTATTCCCTCATCACATTCACCAGTGTTTGTAATGAAATAGTTCTCCTTTTGGACTTGTGGACACAGCAGAGGAAGGAGAGAGTGGGACACGTTGAGAGAGTGCCATTGACATGTATACACTACCACGTGTGAAGCAGACAGCTAGTGGGAAGCTGCTGTGCAGCACAGGAAGCCCAGCTCAGTGCTCGGTGATGACCTAGCGGGGTGGGATGGGGGGTGGGAGGGAGGCTCAAGAGGGAGGAGATATATTTATATTTATAGCTAATTCATGTTGTACAGCAGAAACTAACACAACATTGTAAAGCAATTATATTCCAATAAAAGAAGAAATAGTTCCCCTGTTTTGCTTATTTAACATTGCACTTCTCTGTCTATAAGCTCCTTGGGGAAGGGGCTTGTATGTGTTATTCATCCTTGTAGACCCCCCTCTACTCACCCACTCATCTTCCATTTACAAGCCCAGATTCTGCCAGCCAGAGAGGCTGGAATCCCAAGCCTTTAGAGGAAGAGAGCAAGACCCAGGCAGTGCTAATAGAGTTAAGAGCCATCCATCACTCTCCCACCTGTGACAACTGGATGGATTAATAATCCTAGTTGGCCAGAAAACAACTGGTAGACCCATCTGGCCCCAAGCTTTTCCCCTGCTTATGAATTCCTGCGGTGGCACTGACTGGGGTTTGTCCACCTCATTCTTCAAGCCTCGCTCAAACCCCACCTTCTTTATAACGCCTTCCTTCTCTCCCCAGGATGAAGTGTTTGCTCCCACCTCAGATTTCCCAGAGTAAATCCTGTCTACTCCCAGCATTTGGCAATGACTCCTGCACAGCCCTGGAATGACCCTTCCAATCTTGTCTGGAACTCTTACTTAAATGTCTTTCTGTCTAACTTTTCAATATCCTTGCTTTCTTGTACCTTCTCACATTCGCTCATCCTCTGCCTGAGAAGTGGATGATAAACTGTACAGAATAATGTTTTGTCTCGCTCCCTGCCAGTCTGTTCTCCATATAGCGGTCAGCAACCTGATCTACACCACATCGCATCCCACCTCTCTTATACGAAAAACCTTCCCTGGCTGTCCTCTCACTCAGAGTAAAATCCAGAGTCCTAACAGTGAGTCTCAGCCTCTACAGCACCTGCTATCTCTAAGACCTGCTATAGCTGATCTTTCTACCTTGGCTCCCACCATTCACTCCACTTGCTCTAAGACCACTGACCTCTGCCCTTCATCCAGCATGAAAATCATGCTCCTACCCCCAAGGCCTTTGCACTTGCTGTATGCTTGGCCTAGAATGCTCTGCCTGGGATATCTGCATGGCTCATCCACTTAAATCATTCAGGTCTTTGCTGAATCTACCTTCCCAGACAAACTAACCTGGACTGCACTCTTCACTCTATTTCCTTACTCTGCTCTCCTCTCTGTTCCTGATAACTACAGAGTTCTTATGGACGTATTTGTTTCCTTGCTGTGGAAGAGAAAGAGAACAAACATTGGGGAAAAATTAGTAGTTTAACCACAGATATTATTCAAAGAAAACTGAGGTGCTGCTATCTAAAGGAGATGGTGGGCATCCAGACCAACACAGTTCACTAAAAACACCTACTATTTTCAAGGTGGGCTTCCTTCATAGCTCAGTTGGTGAAGGATCTGCCTGCAATGCAGGAGACTGGGTTCAATCCATGGGTTGGGAAGATCTCCCTGGAGGAGGAAATGGCAACCCACTCCAGTATTCTTGCCTGGAGAATTCCATGGACAGAGTACACATTCAAGGTACACTGAGCTTGTAGTTTCACGTGGGTCACCTTTGGTAGTAAATTAAGGAAGGAAGGAAGCTACCACAGACAGAAGGTTTGTGTCCCCTACAAGATCATAGGGCTCCCCAAGGAATACAAGTTCTTCTCCCACTTGTTCAGGTTTTGGTGGGACTGTCAGGCGAGGTGCCCTGGGCGTTCTGGTCAACCAGTGGCCAGGTGACCCAAGCTAAAGCCATGAGAACCTCTCTTCATGAGGGCCGGAAAAGCATTTAGAGCTGATTTATCTCAAAGGTTGTATCCTAAGGAGACTCTCCTAGTAGTTTCTGCTCCCTAGAGAGCAGAAACCTTGTGCTTTCTATTTGTGTGGGTCCTGGTGGCTCAGATGGTAAGGAATCTGCCTGTAATGCAAGACACCTAGGTTCAGTCCCTGGGTTGGAAAGATCCTCTGGTGAAGGGAATGGTTATACACTCCAGTACTCTTGGCTAGAGAATTCCATGGACAGAAGAGCCTGGTAGTCTACAGTCAGTGGGATCACAAAGAGTAGGACATGACAGCAACTAACACACTTACTTGTTAGGTGAGCCAATGTGGATTGTGAAAGAATTCACAAAAGTATTAACAAAGGAAGAAAATAATTTTTATTCACTTTCCAAGGGAGGAAAGGGGCCAAATACATAGAGTGGGTCTTTATTGAGTTAAAAAGGGGAAGGTGCAGGATAAAGGGGATGTGTTCATATATATATTGGTTCCTAGCAGTAGCTGGGCTGGCTGCACGTCTCTATAAGATGTGGTTTTTCTGAGAATCTGTAAGTTCTTGTCTTCAGTAATTTTCCAGGCCTTGGGTGTCGGAAAGAGACTTGACAGAGACCCTTGACAGGCACTACACTATTTTGAACAATGTTAGATGGGTTTACACTCTTGTTTCATTTTGCTTTCAAATCATGGGAATAACCTGTGTCCTTGTCATACATTGTTCAATTTAGCCTGAGTCACTGAGTCCTTGAGTGGTCTCTAAATACTGATTCATTTGACAGCATTCAAGTTCCTGTTGCCGAGTCTCAATGTTTATTGGTCAGTCACTAGTCCGGAAGACAAAGCGACCTCCTCAGGCAGTTCAGGAGAAAGGATTTAATATAGGTCACTAGCGACAGAAATATTGGAAGAACGAAAAGGGCAAACACAGCCTAGGAGACAACTCAGCTTAGTGAAAAAAAGTAGGGAGTCACTAACATCTGAGATGGGAGGGACCAAGAAAGGAAGGGGCGTTACCAGAACCCGGGAGCTGGGGCTGGCTGTGCCGGGAGTTGGAACGTGGAAGGACATAGAGAAAGTTGGAACCACGTAGGAAACACAATCACTGCTGGAGTCACCATTAGGCACAGAAAAGTCCCTCATACCAGAGAAAGCATGGAGTGTGGGAACATCTTAGCAACTCCCACGGGCCCATCCTCCAACCCGGCCACGCCCCCCACTGGAGGCTCATTCCCATTGGCTGAACCTAACCAGAAGCAAAGGGCACTGGGAATTGTAGTTCGCAGCCACCAGCTGGCTGTCTTACCACCTTGTTGAATTCCAACATGGCAGTTGAAGGGACACATTCAGGTGGAGAAAGAAACAAGCACGTTCTTCCACTGGACTGCCCAACCTTGCCCTCCACCAGAAAGTCGCCCTGTATCCCCTTACATTCTGAGCCATTGGCCTGGCCACCGCCCCCCTTCCACTCCCTTAAAGTGCACTGGGCCGGCTGATAATCAGAAGACCTGGCTTTGGCTGTGTCCTCAAGGACTGAAGGTGACTCAGCTCCACTCTGAGCTCAGGGCAGTGCCAGCGCAGCAGAAACCAAGCCCTTCCCTATCTAGATTTTGATGAATTCTCCAACAGTTGCTTCTACCCTCAGAATAAAAAATAATGTTTGCGCACCCCAGCCCATTAGCGCAAGCTTCCCTGGTGACGGCGCCCCTCCGCCTCTTTGCCGCAGGGCCTCCCTTTCTGAGTTCCAGCCAGAGCTCTTGCTAACATGCTTTCTAAAAGTCATTTTTGGACCCAAAGTGAGGAAGTGGGGCCAAAGCTCACTTTGTGGAAAGATTTTATTTCCATCTGAGTCCACTTCAAGGAACAGCGAGGGATTAGTTTTGTTAGCTTTTTTACCTCCAAAAATCCTGCCAGACCTTTTCCCAAGCAGATTTATGGAATCGCTGGGCAATCACGTTTCAAACTATGGAGACCAGCAGCCCTTTCTTCGGAGATGTCTCCAAATTGGCTGGCATCACTAAATATAGGCTAAATGAGAAACACTCAGCAAGCTTGGCTCCCGACAGTCTGTTCTGAGGCAGTTTACCGAACTTGGTGCCGTCTCACAGGGGGCCAGTGAATTCCCTAGAATCCCCTAGATGCTAGATGAACTGAAGACAATTCGAAGAACTCATTCAACCTCAGGTAATAAGAAGAAGGTTCGACACTGGTAAGGAAACTGAGATGGAGGAAAGCAGTGGTTCCCTGACTTCAATATGCACTCAGTCCCCTGGGGATCCCGTTAAAATGCAGATTTGAGGCCGATGGTCTGGATTGATGTCTGACATTCTGCATCTCTAACCAGCTCCCAGGTGATGCTGCTGCCAGTAGTCCAGGAACCCCACTTTGAATAGCAAAGGCCTAGACTCTGGTCCATACCAGAGTGACTCAGATGGTAAAGAATCTGCCTGCAATGCAGGAGACCCAGGTTTGATCCCTGGGTCAGGAAGTTCACTTGGGGAAGGGAATGGCAACCCACTCCAGTATTCTTGTCTGGGAAATCACATGGACAGAGGAGCCTGGTGGGGTACAGTCCATGGGGTTGCAAAGAGTTGGACACAACTAAAGTGACTTGGCACGCAGACTGTAGTATACAAAGTATGGTGTCTAGAATAAATTTTTGGGACTTAGGGGAAATATCAGAACTTCTATTTCTATGCATTTCTTTGCTCATCCTTCTTATTTCTAATTTTTGCAGATTCTTAGAATATTTATAATATGCTAATATTACATGAATCTCTTATATACAGATAAGTATGAATATAATCCATCCTCAATATTTTAGACTGGTAAGAATGCCTAATTTTAAAAGTTTGAAGATGCCTGGTCAGGTCCACAAAGAGTATACTTTTTTGAACATTTGGAGGAAATCTTTATAATGTAAGAACACCTCCTCCAAGCTGACCATTAGTTTCTCCTCTAGTCCCAGACCACCTTTATATGAAAGGGAACTAATCAATGAGCACCTGTTATGTACCAGGCATTGTGCCGAGTGTCTTGCTCCTTTACTCTGTGATGTTAATCATGAACACCCACTTAACAGATGAAGAGACTGAGGTACAGATAGGGAAAGGAACTTACTCAGGTTTCCTTATCTGGTTGAGCATCTGACTTAAACATTGGATTCAAACGGAGAAAACATGAGCTAAGGAAATAATGCCGTGGTCCCCAATTAGTCATTGCTAAGAAAGGCTGCTAGGATGTCTGAAGTCGTGCTGTCTTAGCTTTTACCTGCTTTCCTGTCTCATTCCAATTAAACAGCTGGTATGCCCTGTCTTTTACACATAGATGGCAGCTTCTCAGAGGCAAATTCCCAGAATGCAAAATGCAGTCATGCTGGGAATCTCCTGGTAGTCCAGTGGTTAGAACTCTGTGCTTCCACTGCAGGGGACACGGGTTCAATCCCTGGTCAGAGAACTAAGATCCCATAGGCTGTACGGTGTGGCAGCAGGGAGGAGGGGGGAAAAAAAGCAGCCACGCAGTGAGCTTTTTGTACTTTCTCATCTGTGTCTCTAGGTGAGGTGGAGTCGCTCAGTCGTGTCCGACTCTTTGCGACCCCGTGGACTGTAACCTACTGGACTTCTCCGTCCATGGGATTCTCCAGGCAAGAATACTAGAGTGGATTGCCATTTCCTTCTCCAGGGTATCTTCCCAACCCACTGATTGAACCTGGGTCTCCTGCATTGGAGGCAGACGCTTTAACCTCTGAGCCGTCCATGTCTCTAGGCTTGGAGAAATTAAAGTTATATGCAATCTGTGCTCAACCTCCAGTTCTTCTTGCCTATTTTCTTTTAGAAATAAACTCTCTCCTTCCCCTAAGAGCTAACTCTAGGACAGACACTGAGCTCAAGTTTTTATGTTATTGTTGTTGATTAGACACTTGAGTTGTGTCCGATTCTTTGTGACCCCATGAACTGCAGCATGCCAGGCTTCCCTGTCCTTTACCATCACCCAAAGTTTGCTCAAACTCATGTCCCTTGAGTCAATGATGCCATCCAACCATCTCATCCTCTGTTGCCCCCTTCCCCTCTTGCATCTTCACAGGTGACGAAACAAGTGTTCTGGCTTCCCCAGGCCCTGGTAAAGTTTTCTTTGGAACCCATCAGAGTGTGAAGTTTGGGGAAAGGGAACATTTCATGCAAAGATGAGCTCGATAAAGGACAGAAATGGTATGGACCTAACAGAAGCAGAAGATATTAAGAAGAGGTGGCAAGAATACATGGAAGAACTGTACAAAAAAGATCTCACGACCCAGATAATCATGATGATGTGATCACTCATCTAGAGCCAGACATCTTAGAATGTGAAGTCAAATGAGCCTTAGAAAGCATCACTACGAACAAAGCTAGTGGAGGTGATGGAATTCCAGTAGAGCTGATTCAGATCCTGAAAGATGATGCTGTGAAAGTGCTGCACTCAATATGCCAGCAAATTTGGAAAACTCAGCAGTGGCCACAGGACTGGAAAAGGTCTATTTTCATTCCAATTCCCAAGAAAGGCAATGCCAAAGAATGCTCAAACTACTGCACAATTGCACTCATCTCACATGCTAGTAAACTAATGCTCAAAATTCTCCAAGCCAGACTTCAGCAATACGTGAACCATGAACTCCCTGATGTTCAAGCTGGTTTTAGAAAAGACAGAGGAACCAGAGATCAAATTGCCAACATCCACTGGATCATGGAAAAAGCAAGAGAGTTCCAGAAAAACATCTACTTCTGCTTTATTGACTATGCCAAAGCCTTTGACTGTGTGGATCACAATAAGCTGTGGAAAATTCTGAAAGAGATGGGAATACCAGACCACCTGACCTGCCTCTTGAGAAATCTGTGTGCAGGTCAGGAAGCAACAGATAGAACTGGACATGGAACAACAGACTGGTTCCAAATAGGAAAAGGAGTGCGTCAAGGCTGTATATTGTCACCCTGCTTAATTCTGAGAGAGATGGGAATACTAGGCCACCTGACCTGCCTCTTGAGAAATCTATATGCAGGTCAGGAAGCAACAGTTAGAACTGGACATGGAACAACAGACTGGTTCCAAATAGGAAAAGGAGTACGTCAAGGCTGTATACTGTCACCCTGCTTATTTAACTTCTATGCAGAATACATCATGAGAAACACTGGACTAGAAGAAACACAAGCTGGAATCAAGATTGCCGGGAGAAATATCAATAACCTCAGATATGCAGATGACACCACCCTTATGGCAGAAATTGAAGAGGAACTCAAAAGCCTCTTGAGGAAAGTGAAAGAGGAGAGTGAAAAAGTTGGCTTAAAGCTCAACATTCAGAACACAAAGATCATGGCATCCGGTCCCATCACTTCATGGGAAATAGATGGGGAAACAGTGGAAACAGTGTCAGACTTTATTTTTGGGGCTCCAAAATCACTGCAGATGGTGGCTGCAGTCATGAAATTAAAAGAAGCTTACTCCTTGAAAGAAAAGTTATGACCAACCTAGATAGTATATTCAAAAGCAGAGACATTACTTTGCTGACCAAGGTCCGTCTAGTCAGGGCTATGGTTTTTCCTGTGGTCTTGTATGGATGTGAGAGTTGGACTGTGAAGAAGGCTGAGCGCCGAAGAATTGATGCTTTTGAACTGTGGAGCTGGAGAAGACTCTTGAGAGTCCCTTGGACTGCAAGGAGATCCAACCAATCCATTCTAAAGGAGATCAGTCCTGGTTGTTCTTTGGAAGGAATGATGCTAAAGCTGAAACTCCAGTACTTTGGCCACCTCATACAAAGAGTTGACTCATTGGAAAAGACTCTGATGCTGGGAAGGATTGGGGACAGGAGGAGAAGGGGACGACTGAGGATGAGATGGCTGGATGGCATCACTGCCTCAATGAACATGAGTCTGAGTGTACTCCGGGAGATGGTGATGGACAGGGGGTCCTGGCGTGCTGCAATTCACGGGGTTGTGAAGAGTCGGACACAACTGAGGGACTGAACTCAACTGACTTTTTTTTTTTCGGATCTTCAGATTATTTGATAAATTGCACATGACTTTATCACTTAAATTTCTAAGTACCAAGCCAACACTGGCTAACTTTCGTAAAAGAAAATTCAGTAGAAAATAACAGGATGTTCACAAGTACTGACAAGTGGCTAAGAAACTAGGCTTAAGAAGTAAAGAAACTTAATAAGGCCTAAAGGAATCCAAGGAAGCTTATCTGTAGCTGAAACAGTCTGACCAGTATGCTGCTGCCTCTGCTGCAATAAATAATTCACAACTGTTTCTTTTGTTCTCTTATCACTTAACTCAAGACCCAAACACCTGAGAAACAGAGACTCCTTGATCAGTCCCTGGGCTATAAAAAGGAATGGAAGGAGGCTGGATATGGATTTCTCAACTTCCATTTGGAAAGCAGATGCCTGGAATTACTCTCCTACCAAAAACAACTCATAATAGAAGAAAGATAATTCCACGCAGAAAATTGGGACCCTATTATGAAGCACAATGGATGTTGAGAGCCCCCTAGAAATGACCACTTCAATAGCTAAATTTTCCTCTGAAATTTTTTTACTCTCGCTTTTTAAAAGTTATTTCTCTTAATGACTCATGTTACTTATCAAGTCTACTAGTTTTTAATTTTCTGGCTTATTTACTATTGCTTATGTCTTTATTAGTTCCTTTGTACCATTTTGATTCTTTTTCATTACTTTTTAAATAGTATCCTGAGTTATATGCTTAGTTCACTTTTCAGTGCTTTTTTGTTATAAAATGTTAAATATAATTTGGATATATAAATGTCTTTTTGTTTTCTTTTATTCTTTCTAAGACTAGAAATTCCACCCCTGCTAGGGTTTAATATTTGTTTCAGTCAAATTTCTTTAGAGATAAGAACCTTAATTCTAGTTTCAGCAATATTATAAAGTATATCAATAAGAATGTTTTCAGGAAAGCTGAAGCCACTGTAAGTATTTTAAGCAGAAAAGAATATCAGAGACAGTTTGCATTCACATGGGATGAACAACAGTATACATTTATAATTTTCTCATAAGTCTTATCTTCTGCCATAAGAAAGTCTGAAGAGATCTGGGTATCATTGAGATTTCTTATAGAACATTAAATTGTTTTATTACACTGATGGCATTACCTTAATTAGAGCAGCTAAGCAAGAGGTGGCCAGCACACTGAATGCCTTGATAAGACATACATGCTCCAGACAGCAGGTGACAAAGTGGCACATGAGTAAAATTATGAGAAAACAGAGCTCAGATTTCTTCCCAGACATCTTATCTAAAGTAAAAGACAAATTATTTTGTCCTGTATTTCATTTCACAAAGAAGGAAGCATAAAATTTATTCAGTCTTTTTGGAGATATTCCTTTGGGGGAATATTTGATTTGGGAGCAAATATTTCACACCGAAGAAGAATGCTTTGGTTCACAGAGCAGGAAAGAGTTCTGCAGTAATCCATACCTGGTAGTGTTGGAGGATCACTGGTGGGAAAAAACATTGCAGGGTGTTTGAGGAAGACCCAGTGGAAGAACAGCACCCTCGAGTCCTGCAGCAAGGCCATGCCATCTACAGCAGAGAATTATATTCTTTTTGAGAGACAACCTACGCACTACTGAACACTGGCAAATGTGGAATGACTGATATGTTGCTGTGTGAGAAATGCACACTACAAGCTGGGTCCCAACAGACCCGTGAAGTACAAGGTTGAAGAGGCCTAGCAAAAACATGAGATGAACCTGTCACATCTCGAACAAAGAGCACAGAGGAGCAAAGGGCACAAGCAATGTACTTGAGCAGGTGGCCCAGATTTCTCTCTTTTCCCCCAAATCCAAACTGTTGCACCCGTGTCCCTCAGCTCACAGCTGTGGCTCTATGGGAACCCTGGTATAAGAGCTGAAGGAGGAGAGAAACGTTTGAGTTTGCTGCATAATGGGTTGGCTCTGTATGTAGGTACAACCTGAAAGTGGCAGCTGAGCAACAGCCGTGCTTGGTAATTGTCTGAAAGACAGTGGTGGAAGAAAGTCCTCCCAGTGGGCAGAGCTTCAGCCCGTGCACATGGCTGTCCACTTTGTGTGGGGAAAAAAAGAGGCCTAAGGTTAGACTACACATAGAATCACAGGTAGTAGTAATTGCCTGATGGCCTTTTTCCCTATCATGAAAGATATTCAAAGATTAAGAACAAGAAGGTCTGGGTAGAAAATTGTGGACATGCCTATAGGAGTGGGAATGAAGTATAAAAATCTTTGTAATGCATGTTAACACCACCAGAGAACATCCGCTAGAGAAAAGTAATCAGTAATCAACAAAAGGACTCAGCTAATCGATATCCGCCAATCTCAGTCATCAACCACCTCAGTACTAGCACAGCAGGCACAAGGATAACATGGCTAGAGTGACAGAGACGGCCAGTAACAGCACAGGCCCTGGAGATTTCTTTGCCTACTGCCATCAACAGATGTCCAGTCTGACAGCAACAGAGACCAACGCCATCTCCCCCAAGATGGCACAGCTCATCAAGGATACCAGCTAGCCACTCGGTTGTTTCACTCTTAAAAAGGCCAGAGGTGCATCCTCACAGGAATAGACAGAAATAAACAGACATAAAGTCAGGTACCTTTCCTACCTGCAGGGCCACAGGGTCATGAGTCAAAGGATTACAGAGTACTTAATCCTCCAACAAGGGATCCCACGTAACATCCTTCTAGATAGGGGAACCCACTTTCTAGCAAAGGAGATGTGAGCTTGGAGCTCTGGCCATGCAATTCACAGGTCATACCATATAACGGCACTGCTGTGAAGCAGACAGCCTTATGGAGCATTGGCGTAGCCTGCTGAAGGCCGAACTGAGATGCCACTTAAGACAACACTCTGAGGACTGGGTGCTGTCCTCCAAGAAGCAGTATATGCACTGAACAAAGGACCGTCACGCCGCACTGTGTCTGCAATAGAAAGAAGACACAGGTCTGCGGCCCAAGAAGCAGAAGCAGGAATGGCCACACTTGCCATCACTTCTGACACCCAACTGGAGGCCGTGTGCTTCCTGTCTGCACATCTTGCACTATGAGGTCTGTTTCTCAAAGGAAACACACGGTTGCCCTGGGGCACAACAAGAATCCCAGTGAACGATATGCTCTGCCTTCTGCCTGGCGCACACTGAGCTGCCTGGAGAGAGGAGGAGTCACCATCTTGACAGGAGTAACCTATCACTTCAGAGGGGGGAAGTCTGCTGTTGCACAGCCAGGGTAGGGAGAAACGTGTGGGGACCCGCACGAGCTACTCAGGTATCTCTTGCGACAATAAAGGGGTAGGAACAGCAGCCACGGTCTGAGAAGGGAATGGTGTCCAGGGGTTCAGGCCACTCCGGGAAGAGGTTGAGGGTCAGGCCACTGGGTAAGCCACTGAGGCCAGCAGAGGGGGAGACTCGGGGTGAAGGGAATCTAGAACGGACAGGAAGGAGGCAGAGGCTGAGGATAACTGCAGCCCCAGGGTCAACCGCAAGGGCAGGGGCTACAGTTCCTTCCCCCACCCCGACCCCCAGCAACTTCCCTCTCCTAAATTATCTCTCAGGAAGAGAGGCCCACTGCAATTTTGATGGAGCCACGCTTGAAACATACATGGAAAGTAGGCCTCCAAGGTGCAAATGGTAGACTCTGAAAGACCAGGAGATGAGTTTCCCGGATCCCTCTTTCAAGGAAGGTCTGGCTGTCTGGCTGTGAAGAGCGTGGTCAGCGGACACTTCTTTCTGACAGCAACTGAAGACCTGCCTCACCCAAGGGTGTGCATTTCCTGGGCAACTGTCACCAGGTCACGTCACTGAGCCAGGCAGGCAGGAGCCAGCCATTTCTGCATGACCCAGGGCCCCTGTGACTGGCCACCGTCACTCCAGAGCCCCCCGAGCTGGCCGAGGCTTTGTCCATCCCACTTTGCAGTCTGCTTCTCTTTCTGTTCGTTCCTGCTTCTCCCCCCTTCCTTTCCCAGGAGCTGATTCCTGACAAGTATCCCCCACCCCAAACTCTGTCTCATATCTGCTTCAGGAGAATCGAACTGTGACAGCATTTCTGCTGAGAGAAAAAGAATTTATCACAGGACAACCCATGATTAATAAAGGAACCATTTTGGTGAGGATTTTTAGCGTTCAGCACAGCATTCAATATGATGGACTTTTTTACTCCTTACCATTTCCTAGTCTTCGTCCTTAAAGAAAAATATGATTCTGTTTTTCCCAAAGCATAAGAAATTCCTTTCAGTGGTTTCTGCCTACTGTAGCAAACAGAACAGGGCCTTGTTCAGTATCGAGGTGGGGCATCAGCTTTCTCTGCAGGAAACAGTCCCTCAGCTATTTGCTGAGGTCTTTTTTGGTTTCATTTACGGTAAAACTCTGGATTTTTGCCAAATTCTCCACAAGTTCAAAAGTACAAAGCTCTTTAGGAGGCCTGCTCTTTTTAAATATTTTGTCAGAGGTTAAAAATTAAATTTCAAAAGAATACCTGGGGTGCAGAGGAGTCCACGGTAGAGACACAGACCCTGACTGTCTCCAACATGAAGCTTGGTCATGTCATTCTCTTATTTTTGTGCTTCTGCTTAAGTTTTTGTGAGGTAAGCAATTCAATATTTATGCAGACTTTTAAGTAGATATTTCAAATATTGTAAAAATACAGAAAAAAATCTCAAGGATATTATTTTGACTTAAAGATTACATAGTTCACTTGCCAACGATGACAGTATTTAGTCAGTAACCAAGATTTTATATCTTGATGAAAGAGCTTGAAGAAATTGCTTTTTTCATATGCTATTATCTGTGCATAGAGATTGGACTGAATGAAAATTTTACTAATAGATCTATGATTTTTAGTAATTATTAAATCAGTAAGCATATTATCAAGCATTTATACTATGTGCAAAGTATAAAGATAAGCAAGACTGATCCTTCCTTCAATAGCCTTTTGTACAGTTGTAGAAAGATGATACAAATATACCAATGAGGAAATAATAAGCATAATTTGAAAAATATTTGAAACCATGAGAAGGAACTGTTATAAGACATATATATTTAATTGCCCCAAAATGGCACAATATCATCATCTGCTAAGGGACTGTAATGAGAGGGAAAATCCCTTCCTGCTCGGAGATTGGGAAGGATTTATGGGCCAAGTGGGATTTGAACTAGACCTATAATTCTGGATTAGATCTGATCAATAGAGAAAAAGAGGAAGTGATTTTCAGCCTGAAAAACAGCAAGTGGTATGGCCAGAAAGACAGCAAAACACTGGGCTCCTCTCCATGAATAAACACACTTGATCAGAGTAGAGACTTTGTGGGCAACTCAAGGAGTTAAAGCCGAAACAACAGACTGTAGCCAGTCTGGAAGGTAGCCTGTTAAGGTTAGAAATGTTTAAGACATTTAGAGACTTGCTGATCAAAGAGTTTTGAAACAATTCCAAAATTCGTTTTGTTTTAAAGTCTGTTTATAGCAGCAAATGTTTAAAAAGAACTACCTAAGATATCAGAATTAAATACTTAAGTTTCTTATAAGTTCTAAACTATATATGCAATGTCTATATCTTATACACATCTAGATGTGTATAAGAGACAGATGCATGGGGATAATTATGTTTGTATAAGAGAATGTCTTTGTTCTTGAGAGAGGCATGTTGGAAAGTATTTAAGAGTAACACGCATGATGGCTACAACCTACTTTCAGATGGTTTCATAAAAAGAAGCAAAGTATGTGTGCATATATCAGCATATGTGCATATATATGTGTACGTATGTGTGTAAGGAGTGTGACAAGGCTGTATATTGTCACCCTGCTTATTTAAATTCTGCACAGAGTACATCATGCAAAATACCAGACGATGATCACAAGCTAGAATCAAGATTGCTG
>SJYC01067620.1:0-10867 GCA_006408675.1 Madoqua kirkii
GGTGGGGGGGTGGGGGCAGGGCTGGTTTTCCAGTTGGTATGTGGCTTCCATAGATACTGGGCATAAATAACTCAACATCCACAGTCCAGCCCAAGATCGAGTCCTGCTTTCAAGATGGAGCCTGTTCTGTCTGTTTCCCCCTTCAATATGTGACTCTTCGTGGGACCAAGTGTCTTTTAATTTTTTGTTTTTGCTCTAAAAATGACTGAAAAGTTGATGACACTTGTCCAAGTTTCAGTCCAAAACTCAGGGGAAAATGACACCTCAGAAAGGGATAAATTTGGGAAAAAAAGAAAATTTTTCACCCAATTAAAATATTGATTTTTCAATAGAAAGGTGATTGTCCCTAAAAGGATGACTGTCTTGGCTGTCAGGGCACTTAAATTTTATCAGTGGAAGGTACAGGAGCTAAATAATTACAAAGTTCAACTCTAATACTTGCTACCAAAAAAGGCACAGGGAACCATGGAAAGTATTAAGTAGTAGATTTTATTCTAGACCAGTATATCAAAAATTGGTGTATTTAATGATAAATTTGTCAAATTTCCTGGTTATTTGATAAAGTTTACTAAAAATCACACCAGATAGAATGACTTTCACAGCTTTTGCAAAGTTTCATGTGGTCTTTAAGTGACTTTTTTTTTTTCATCACAGCCCTTAAAGATTGTTTAACTTGTTTCTGCCCACTGAGCAAGAGTAGGGGTTGGGGAGGGGTGGGGACTGTTATGGCCTGAGGCTAGGGAGGCCAGATAAAAGGATGCCCATCCTTCAAAGGGATACCTGGGGCGCACGCGCGTGCGCGCGCGCGCGCACACACACACACACACACACACACACACACACACACAGCATTAACTTTCCACAACTGGCTTTTGACCCAGTTGAACTATTTCCAGCCTTCACTTTATTTCCTCTGGATTCTTGCAGGTCTTTTTTTTTTTTTTTTTTTAAGCAGCACTGATCACATGTGGGATCTTAGTTTCCCAACCAGGGATGGAACAGGGGCCCCTGCAATGGAAGCATGGAGTCTTAACTACTGGACTGCCAGAGAATTCCCCCACAGGTCTAATTGGCCTCCTGCCTAGCTGTCTGATCTGATCTCCAGAAAGATCTTACTCCAATGCAAATTTAAGGAAACTCAAAAAAAGTCTCCCAGGGGCTCCCTCAGGACCTGCTGCCTTATCCCCCACCACCTTCTTACTCTGTCCCTCAGCCTGAAATGCACTGTTTTTACTCTCAGGAGTTCACAGTTCTGCCTGGAGTGTGTCCCCACCCTACCCTGCCAGTAGACTCCTCCTGAGCGCTCTCAGAACTCAATCCAGACCTCAGCTCTTCTTGGAGATGTTCCCAAACCTCCTAGTCAGGCCAAGGACCCAGAACACAGTCCTGATGGCATCTTTGGGCTGTGTCTACTAGGGAGCTTGAGCATGTCTACCCTGACGCAGGTCTACCAGAGACGGGCTTGCCTGTCTCTCTTCTGGTTGGGGTACTCCTCAGGCAGGCTTTCCTAACCAGTGGCCATCCCAGCTGAAGCACACAAAAACCCAGAGCCCGTCAGGTGGGACCGCTCATGATGCGCGCCACCCTTCCTGTGTTTTGCTGGCACCAACCCTCTGCTAACACCTGACTTTCCTCCCTTTACTTAGATGATTCTTGAAGCCTTTTAAAACGCACCTGGAGGGACTTCCCTGGTGGTTCAGTGGTTAAGATTCTGCATTTCCACTGCAAGGGTGAAGAGTCTGATCTCTAGTTGGGAAACTAAGATCCCCAATGCCCCATGGAATGGCCAAAAAAAAAAAAAGCCCCTGGAAAGATGTAGTCTCTCCCACTCTGGATCTCCAGGAGTACTGCATCTTGTTTGTATGACCGTTACATCACTTACCCTAGTTATTATGTGTATTTCTATCTTACTGTCTAGATGTCAAACCCTTGAAAGACAGAGCCAATGTCACATTCATTTTACCAGGATTTTGCACAAAGTAGGAGTTTGGCAAATGGTTTTGCCTTTATTAATAGAATTAATCAACTTCATTCATCAGTTCATTCCATGAGGCTATAATCAGCACCGAATTTGCTACTCCTTAAGGTGACTGGTGAGATACATTGATTTCTTCACAGGCAGAATTTTATGTTGGCTTTTGAATAATTACAGCTCCCACTGATTTCATGCCTAGTACCTGCCAACTATTATACACATCTTATTTCTAAACCTGGCAATAACCTTGCAAAATAGAAGATAATATACCCATTTTACAGATGAGGAAGCTCGTGTTTCATGAGGGTAGGTAACTTGCTCAAGACCAGTTTAACTGTAAGTGCCCAAGTTGGGACTAGAAGCCAGGGTTGTTTGAGTCTAAAAACCACAAGACCACATCACCCTCATCTATGCTGTGGAGTAGGTGAGTCTGTTTTATTTCTTTCCTTCAGGTTTTCCTCTTTAAAAAGATTTTAGCTTGTTGCTAAGTTACTGTGTATTTTGTGCTTTATAGCCCACTTCAACACCAGACACATCTCAAAAAGATTTCGTGGATAAAAAGTGCTTAACTGAAAAACACACACATCTCTCCTGCAATAAAGTCTTCTGCCAACCATGGCAGAAATGCATCGATGGGACCTGTCTTTGTAAACTTCCATATCAGTGCCCGAAGAATGGTACCAGGGTGTGTTCAACTAACGGGAAAAGCTACTCAACTTACTGTCAGCAGAAGAGTTTTGAATGTGTTCGTCCTGAGGCAAAGTTTTTAAAAAGTGGAGCATGCACAGGTGAAGGTAGGAGAAGCCTAGTCTATTATATTACGAAGAAAATTGTCACTATGTTTTCTATTAGAAAATACTTTTCCTTTGGAATGTTATAATGACAACTCAGAATTCTTCTCTAGACTCTCAGTAGTAGTTGGGGTGATAATAAAGAAATTAGGAATCATCAGAACACAGCCACCCACTGAATCTAGAGCACGTGACCCTGAGGCTGGTCCTCCCCACTCCCAGCACCTGTGCCACTCTCTGCTGCCCAGCCCGTCAGAACCATCCCGACTCTCACTTCTACTTGGCTAAAAGGATTGTTCCCAGAGCTGTTGAGTTGCTTTAGAACCCAGGGGGAAATGCTTTACATGAGACTGGGACTGAAATAGAACCTCTTTGGACCTCCAACCCCAGTCATTTCTTCCAGTTTCCATCCCACCAACCCCTACCCCTCTCCCTAGCCCCAGCCTCATCAGCTCTGATCCAAAGTTTAGCCCAGGCCACCTGGCCAAGAACATACTCCACCCCAGCAAACGACACACAGGATCACAGAGCTTGTCAAGACTTCATCCGGGTGCCTGATGTGGCGAGGAGGCTGGGACCCTGATATGTGAATTAGTAGAGTGATTAAGATGAAAAGACTCTTGGGCTGCCCTGGGGGCTCAGTGGTAAAGAATCAGCCTGCCAGTGCAGGAGACATGGGTTCAATCCCTGGTCCAGGAAGATCCCACATTCCTTGGAGCAACTAAGCCTCTGCACCACAACTACGAAGCCTGGGCTCTAGAGCCCAGGAGCCACAACCACGGAAGCCCATGCTCCTTAGAGCCTGTGTGCCACAGCAAGAGAAGCCCCCGCAATGAGAAGCCCGTGTGGGGCAATGCAGACCAGCGCAACCAAAAATAAATAAGAAGACTGGGGGTCTCGTGCCAGTCAGATTTAGTTGCAAGCCCCTCCAAGCACCCCCTCCATTATTGACAAGCTGTGCAGCCTCTCTGGACTGCAGTTTCCACATCTGTAAAATGTAACAGTAGTTCCTAACTCATAAGATTCTTTTGAAACTTAAACCATGTACACAAAGCTCTGTGAAGAGTGAACAAGAAGTGCTCGTGAAATGTGAACTATGACAGCAAGTTTCAAGCTTGTTGTCTTTGGATATAAATTATCACAGACATTTCATGAATTTACAGAAGAGTGCTTGAAACATTCTTTTTAAAGATACCATGACGTGCACCAGAACTCACTAGCCTAAATATTTTTGTTGCTGAGTTAAGATGCTGAGGTACTGTGGACGGGAGGAAGGAAGATCCCTGAGTCCAGCTCTCTTACCTGTTGGAGAGGAGGAAGGCAATAGTGGAGATTATTCTGCCAGTGTCAGACTTCCGTGCTCTTCAGGCATGCAGTGCCTTAAGCATGTGAGACTACGCAAACCTTTCTTACATATTCTTCACTTGTTTGGCTTACTTTTAAGAGCACCGATTTTGGAATCAGATCAATATAGCAAGTACAGATTCCTGGCTTCACACCTTGAGCAAGCAACTTAATCTCATGTATAAAACTGGATAAATGCAGGTTCCTTGTGTGTAAAACTGGAAATAAATATCACCCTCATCTTCATAAAATTGACACGAGGATTTTATGATTTTTTTTTTACACCTGGGTAGTTCAGCCACTGATACATAATAAACTCATAAAATAATTGCTTACTATTATTTGTTAACATCTTCATAGTTTTCAAAGTTAATTAAAAAGTATGCATTTTATTTCTTTAGAGGCTTTTAATCAAGAGGAGAAAAAATGAATGCCTGACTATTGCTAATTCTTAAAAAAAATTTTTTTTTAATTTTAGAGCAATTTAGTGTTTCCTTGTCAAATGGAAAACAAGATTCAGAAGGACTTGTTGCAGTGAAACTTGCAGACCAAGATAGAAAAATGTTTGTGTGTGGAGACAGCTGGAGCATCACTCAGGCCAACGTGGCCTGCCTTGACCTTGGATTTCAACTGTGAGTGCTTGCTCGCTGAATTTTCCCAGGGCTGATTTTATTCTTCCAACTATTCATCTTTTGATTACCCTGTCTTTCCATGCCTCAACTTCCTCAAATGTAACCTGAGAAGACTAACTACCCGCCTCACAGTGTAGTCATGAGGATGAGATGTGTTTATGCTTGACTAGTACTTAGAACACTGCTGAGTGCACAGACTGTAGGTTTGCTCAGGTCTCTGGATGCAAATCCTTTGCTGATCCGTAGAGCTGCATACTCTACATTTGCATCTGTACGGTTGCATGCATAACTCTCTATTCATCTATGATTATGTCCATTCTTTCGTATAATGGCTTTATTCAAATATTTTCCCATTTATTTATTTATAAGTTATCAAGGTCTTTATCTTTTGAGTGTGTCCCTTATAAACAGCACATATCTTGTTTTTTTACTACAATATGATGATAGCTGAAGAGTTTAGTCTATTTACATTATTGTGATTATTTACATTGTTGATTATCCTGTCTTATTTGGGGCTTATTATTTACCCTTTTCATATCCTCTTGTTTCTTCCTTTTAAAAATTCTGTTGAGTTAATAAAGCTGTTGTTTTCTCAAACTTCTTTTTCTTCCTCTACTTGGTTTGAAAATTATATACACCCTATTTCTATTCCATTAATGATTATCTTCACGTTTATACCATGAATCCTTAAATTATGAAGTTCTTGCCCTCCTCAGAAATAATACAAAGAATGTTATTTCCATATCAACTTTTCAGTATTTTGTTCCACCTTATTTGTATATATTCCTGAAGTTAATTGCTATCTTCACGTAATAAGCAGCTATCAGTACTGTTGTTCGGTCAGTGGTTGTTCAGATGGACTCATGTTTGCCGACTTCTTGCTTTGTTGTTGCTTCTTGCGTCTCACTTGTGCGTTTTTCATTCAATTTTCTTCTTCCTGAACCACATCTGCTAGTAGTTCATTAGTGAGAGTCTCTTATTGTTAAATCAAGTCATGAGATAGTTCTTATTTTTGACAGTTTGTGACCTACAACCTATGATTCAACCTAATGGCAAACTTTCTCATTCTTTGATCTCCCAATATTTTCTTCTTATCATGCTTTGTATACGCTCATGAACAGACTTCTCTGATTTAGCCAGTGGGTAGTTCCTATAATTCCTTAAAACCCATTGAGGGCATTTATCTAGTACTTTCAGATAGTCATACGTTGAGAGATTTCTCAGCTTATTCACTCGTCATACTGCCCCAAATGACTTCCATTTGTTCTCATATTTTGACTCAGTTTGGCACAGATTCATGACTACTATGTCTTCATTATGGATCTTTGTTCCTTTTAATTGCTCTCTTTTTCCCTTTCATTGTAATTTATTGGACATTTACATTGCCATTATGCTTAATTTTTTGCTTACATTTGCCTCCTGCATCTTTGCTGAACCTTTTATTTTTAACCCATTTCCCCCATTAACTTCTAGAGAAAAGCAGAGAGCAACTGAATGTTCTGGAAGCTCACTGTAACTCACCATCTCTAAGATACTGGGTCATTGAGGTAGCCTCTTAGCTACACAAATTCTGAACAAACTGAGAAGTCCAAGTAATGGCATATAGATGTCAAATACCACTTAACACTGTCAAGACTGAATTGAGGCCATAGCTTAGCATAAAAGTAGAGAATTAAGCCAACTGTTAGAATTAAACTAACTCAATCTCTCTGATCCCAGGTAACCATGGGGCCAACCAGGTAAGACTCAGCATGGGGCAGGGGAGGAATGGAAGAGCAGGGTTGACCTGGCCTGCTTTTTGTTTCCAAGATTTCCTGACCAAATTAATCTTCTCCCTTTTCTGGAGAAAAGAGGAGTTAACTGGTAGAGAGGCCAAGGATGACACATCTCAGGTTGGAAAGCAATCAGGAATGTTTGATCAAAGAGGCATTTCTTCTTAACAAGAAACAGAGAAGGAGAAAGCAATATTTTTGGTTGCTTGTCATATTTTGAACTTTTCAGTCAGTTTAAATTGATTATTTTTGTTTATCTTTACAAAACTCAGTGAGGGAGTTATATTCCTTGTTATTGGGGAAGATATGGCAGCTCAGAGAATGTAAGCATCTTGCCTAACCTATCACCCATACATAGAAAATAAAAGGAAATGAGTCCCTCACCTCTTCCAGTAGAATTATAAACACAAAGCACGGATTATTCTGCTTTAACGTTTCATTTGTTTGATTTGCAGAGGTGCTCTTGATACTCATAGAAGAGATCCTGATCTAGATTCTGCTGAATGTCTGCATGTGCATTGTCGAGGATTAGAGACCAGTTTGGCTGAATGTACTTTCACTAAAGGAGTACACAATTCGGAGGGGTTGGCTGCCATGGTGTGTTACACAGAGGATGCAGGTTAGTGGAGGACTTGCCCAATATTTTCCCTTCCTTAGAAATTGTTTATTTCACACCAAGTCTGTAGTAAACGAACAAATTACAGATATCCTGTTGCTAGTCACACACAATGACAAAATCACATTTTGGGCTTTAGAGCCCAAATTAGTGCTTTTCCCCTATTGTACCTTTTTCCCATTCAAATATCCTTCTATCCTTGACTTCCTACACGGGAAGTAAAGTTGTTTGATTCCCCTTTGATTCTTTGAACATATGGATTAAAACTAATGAAGCAAACACAAGTAAATATTAGAAGAAACTCAGCATCTCCTTTGAGGAGTCCAGCTGATTACATATTCCTTTAAAATGGTTAAATCACTGCCGCTTTTCTCCTTCATCCTGACGTTGGAATATTTTAGCTACATATGTAGTGTTAAAGATCATATCCTTTTTGGTGCTAAAAAAAAAAAAGAGCCATCAAAATATAAATGGCACTGCCCAAGCCAGCCTCGGGGTGGGGCTGGGTCAGCGTGGAAGGAGTGAGTGAGCACCAGTGTTTGCCAGTATTAGCAAGGGCTCCGGATTCCCGGGTCCCCTCCCCCAGTCTCAGAAGAAGCCTCCACAGTAATGCTGGCTTACAGAGATTAGCAAAGGACCTCCTTCAGCCAGCTTTGGCATTTATTTTCCCTGTTAATATATTATGGTAATGCTACCACTTGTGCATTTTATATCA
Organism: Madoqua kirkii; assembly: GCA_006408675.1. Classification (NCBI taxonomy): domain Eukaryota; kingdom Metazoa; phylum Chordata; class Mammalia; order Artiodactyla; family Bovidae; genus Madoqua; species Madoqua kirkii. The sequence goes on from SJYC01067620.1 coordinate 7,846, forward strand.
CTTTTTGTCAGTGCCTGACTTTATCTTCATGTCCCCGTTATTCGAAACATGTGATAAAGATGTCATCCGCAACTTCATAAATAAATTTCACACAGACAATTCTACTTTACAGCTCCTCCAAAACAGGACTCCTTTCAATGTGTGAATGGGAAACGCATTCCTCAGGAGAAGGCCTGTGATGGTGTCAACGACTGTGTAGACAGCAGTGATGAGCTGTGCTGTACAGGTAGAGACGGCCCCAGCCTTTAAGCTCCCAAGTGCTTTCTTCTAAGAAAACAGAAGCAACTTCCCACTGACTTAAGATCCCAATTTATTGCATTTTAAGAATGGAAAAAAAACCTCCCCTCTTCTATTTGTGTTTGCACAGACTGCCGAGGTGAAGGTTTTCTCTGTAAATCGGGTGTTTGTATTCCAAAGCAGTATAAGTGCAATGGTGAGCTGGACTGTATCACGGGAGAAGATGAAGTTGGTTGTGAAGGTAATTTAAAGTTTTGCGGTTATGTTTTATTATTATTATTTGACCCAGGGGTTTTAGCAGACTTTGTAATTATTGCCTAGATCCAATTTGTCAATAGGGCCTGTAAAATGGCAATTTCTTTTTCTAAAGTTTTTACTGAAGTATAGTCAACTTACAATATTGTGTTAATTTTAGGTGTGGGCTTCCCTGGTAGCTCCAGTGATAAAGAATTGAGACTGCAATGTTTGATCCCTGGGTTGGGAAGATCCGCTGGAGAAGGGAACAGCTACCCACTCCAGTATTCTGGCCTGGAGAATTCCATGGACAGAGGAGCCTGCAGGCTATAATCTATGGGGTCGCAAAGAGTTGGACACGATTGAGGGACTAACACTTCACTTCACTTCAGTGATATGCTATATATATATATACATATATATATATATATGTTCTCTTCCAGATTCTTTTCCCTTAGAGGTTATTACAATATATGGAGTATATTTTCCTGTGTTACGCAGTAGATCTTTTCGGTTATCCACTGTGTGTTGGGGTGTGTGTGTCTGTGTCTGTGTTTATTAATCCCAAACTCCTAATTTATCCCTCCTCTCTTCTTTTAAAAAATGGCTATTTCTAATTCAACATTCCTTCTGCATTTATTAACTGGAATCTTGCAGAGAGGAGCTATTTTGTTTCCATGAAATGCAGTTCATTATTGAAAGGCAAAATGTTGTTTAATCCCTTCCTTTTGCTTACTAAATTTCAAAGCAGTGAGCAGGCGCTCTTTGCTTTTTAGTGCTCACTGGAAACCTCCAGAGATGGGGAATATTTACTAGGTACCTAATGCATGCTGCATTCCATGGGGTCGCAAAGAGTTGGGCATGACTGAGCAACTGAACTGAACTGAACCTAATGCATTCCACCCAGACTGACTTCATGCTTTCATTAATGCATTCTGGAGGGAAAATCTTCCTAAGTTAATATATTTATTCATCTGCTCAATGGATATTTATTGACTTCTTACTGTGTGTGCTGGATCCTATTCTAAGACGCTGGGGTTAACACTGTGAATAACATTTCAAAATACCTGCAACTTCATAGATCTTATATTCTAGTGGAGGAAGAGAAACAATAAAGAAAAATAAGTAAAAATATCTAGTAAAATAATAAGTACTTTTTTAAAGAAAAGAGGAAAGGATGATATAAAAGGGGGGATAAATTCTGGAAGTGTAGAAAAGGTGACTTGGGAAGGCTCACTCACTTTTGTTTTTAGGTAAAGAACTGAAGGAAATGATGATCCAGCCATGTGGAAGTCTGTGGATGAGTGTTCTAGGCAGAGGCAACAAGCAGTGTGGTTCTGCTAAGATAGGAACATTCCAGTATGTTTGAGGGACAGTCAGCAAGGAGGCTCATGTGGCAGGAATTCCACCTGTGCATAGTGAGAGATTAAGAGACAACAGGAGGGGACTTCCCTGGGGGTCCAGTGGCTAAGACTCCACGGTCTCAATGCAAGGGTCCCAGGTTCAATTCCTGGCCAGGGAACTAGACCCCACATGCCCCAACTAAGAGTTCACATGCCACAACTAAAAGTTCCCTTGTGCTGCAACTGAGACCCAGGGCAGCCAAAAAAAAAAACAAACAAACAAACAGGCAATAGGAGAGGTTGGAGAGGTGCTTGGTTGGGATCATCAGGGCAGATCTAGGGACGTCTGTTAAGGAATGAAATGGGGACTCTAAGCAGAAGAACAGCATGCTCTGAGTTACATTTTTAAATCAAGATTACTCTGCTGCTGCGTGAGGAATAGGCTGTATGAGGGTGAGGGGAGAAGCAGGGAGACCCGTGATGAAGCCACTGAGTAATCCAGGGAAGATGACAGTGACTAGGATAAGCTGGTAGGAATGGAGATGATGAGAAGCAGTCAGATTCTGGATATATTTCGAAACTAGAGCCAGAATGATTTGCTTATGGGTTGGATGAGGGTGTAAGAACAAATGAGCAGTCAAGGATGACTCCAGGGATTTTGGCTTGAGAACGGAAAGGATGGAGTTCCCTTCCTCAAAGATAGGGAACGCTACTGGAGGACTATGTGCAGATCCTTGCATCCACCTTACATGGAATGAATCTGGTGGTGTGCTGGTAAATGTTTAACAGTGGGCTTTGAAGAGGGAGAGGGACTCCCTAATTTGTAGCTTTTGCTAATTTCTGTGGTGTAAATTATTCCCACCATGACTGACTTTAAGCCATTGATGTGATGTCACAGAACACAAGCTGGGAAGTGACACAACAGCCTCTTCTATAGCGGTTGTGTGTGTGTTGGGACACCACTGCATTACTGTTAATGGTTTATTGTAGTGTTTTGTACTTATCTTACCTTCCCTTTTCAACACTACATGCCTTTAAAACAGAGGCTAACTATTTTTACATTCCAAATGCCCCCGGTAAAGTGTCTTCTTTAAAGTGCATAGGAACCTGGATGTTAGGTCCATGAATCAAGGCAAATTGGAAGTGGTCAAACAGGAGATGACAAGAGTGAACATTGACATTCTAGCGAATCAGCGAACTAAGATGGA
>SJYC01067624.1:0-23528 GCA_006408675.1 Madoqua kirkii
CTGGAATTCTTCTCTGCAACGAGACATAAAGGACTATGGTTCTAGAGCTCTTCAAACGCCCCCTTGAAATGACATCAATCGGTTTCAAGTATGTCCTTATTGTTTACCTATTATATATATTAATATTAGTGTGTATCTGTTAATACCAAACTCCTAATTTATCCTTCATCCCCTTTTCCCAGCTTCCCTCTTTGGTAACCATAAGTTTGTTTTCTGTCAAAGACAGACTCTTAAATATTTATGTATTTATTTATTTGGCAGCACTAGGTCTAGTTGCAACATGTGGGATCTAATTCCCTGATCAGGGATGGAAATCGGGCCCCCTACATTGGAAATGCAAAGTCTTAGCCTCTGGGCCACCAGGGACATTTCAAAGACAGACTCTTAACAGCCAGAGTTTCTTGAGGAACATGTGGACTCACTTGAAGGAAAAGAAAACAGCCACTATTGCCTTAAAATACAAATTAATCCACTCCAGTATTCTTGCCTGGGAAATCCCATGGACAGAGGAGACTGGTGGGCTATAGTCCGTGGGATCATGAACAGTCAGGCATAACTTAGCAACTAAACAGCAACAAAAACCCTCGGGCTTATAGCACACATACAATTGTGAAACCAAAAGAAATCTATAAAATAAACATGAAAAAGTGACCAAACCCAGCATAATTCAAGTTGATATCTCTTAGGATATGGTGCTTTTGTGTGTGAGGTTACGGCTTGCCTGTTCCTGGTACAGTGTTCACTACTGGATTCAACATGATGACTCTCTTTCCCCATCACTGGTCTCTATCAAACCACAGTGAAAGTTTCTTGCATAGAGGTAGCTTTAACAATCATTTGGCCTTTACCGGGCAGAATGCATCGTTTCATAATCATGCCATTCTCCCAGTTCTTGTCTTATTACTTGAGGCATTTATTGCTACAGCAACACATCAATAAGCACAGGTAAACATGGCCACTTCAAATCCCACTGATTGGCAGGACATCATTCAAAGAAGTACAAATTCATCAAGAAATAGCTAATATTTTTACAGATGAATAATGGAAATGAAAACAACATTATTAAATGTCCACAGAACATTCACAGACATCCAAAAGAAATTTCAGGAATACAGTGTTGGGAGTCCAGTTTGAGAAATATTATTATTGGCTATTCTCTGATGCATTTAAAAACTAACTGGTTTCTTTCGTGTTTAGACATGGCTAAGGGCTGTGTTGGAGAAGGCAATGGCAACTCACTCCAGTGTTCTTGCCTGGAGAATCCCAGGGACGGGGGAGCATGGTGGGCTGCCATCTCTGGGGTCTCACAGAGTCGGACACGACTGAAGCGACTTAGCAGCAGCAGCAGCAAGGGCTGTGTTGGGCTGTGTTGAAAAGGGAAAGATGAGGCTGCTGGGGAGAGGACACTAGCAATCAGTTCGTTTGAGACTGCAGGGCGCAGCATGAGTGTTAAGTGGCCTGAAAGGCCCGGAAGCAGAGCAATGAGAAGGAGCTTCATGGGCGGGGCAGCTGAATGGAGCATTAGGCAAACAGTACAGAACAGAAGCCAAGCCTGCAATGACAGGTGTCCCCAAGAGTGGTCCATGAAAGGGGGCTCAGGACACCCCCGGACTGATAGAGAAACATCACACACAGGAAGATCTGGTATAGCCATCAAAATAGTGATGCTGCTAAGGGCTACTCTCCATTTTGATCACTGAGGTCAACATAGTTTACCCAGTTAATTAAATCCATGACTTTCCTTCACCCCTTCTCTCTACCCAGTGAATCACCAAGTGTGTAGTAAGCAGAATTAACTGACAGGTTGCCTTGGCAGCTGTAGCCCACAGACCACATTAGATCATATTAGATTTAATATTCTACCCACAGCAATCAGGTTCCTGGGAAGAGTAGCCATGACCGTGCTTTAGGAATGCACAATGCTCTTATGAGTTACTCTGTAGTAAGTGAGTTGGGAAAAGTCCTTGGTATATTGGTTTTGATCCCAGGCATTGCCAATGACATTAATGTAAGGAGTTGATTAATGATTACTTTAAGCTAATAGGATTAAATTCTTTAAATTTCAAACTTCCATTTCTGAATAAGTTATACATTTATACAGTATCACATTCAGAATATATATTCATTTTTAAATTTTTATTATTTCTTATTTTTTTAATTTAAATTTATTTATTTTAATTGGAGGCTAATTACTTTACAATACTGTATTGGTTTTGTCAGACATCAACACAAATCCGGCACGGGTGTACACATGTTCCCCATCCTGAACCTCCCTCCTACCTCCCTCCCCGTACCATCTCTCTGGGTCATCCCAGTGCACCAACCCCAAGCATCCTGTATCCTGCATTGAACATGGACTGGTGATTCGTTTCTTGGAATATATAAAACAATATTTAGTGAAAATCTTCTTTCCACTGGTGTCCCTAACCTCTCATTTCCCCTTCCTGGAGGCAACCAATATTGCAGTCTTGGTCTCTGTCCAGAGATAATTTGTGCACAGATAAGCCATCATATATATTATTATTTTAAAGATTTTTTAATTTTTAAAGTCCTATTGAATTTGATACACGATTGCTTCTGTTTTATGTTTTGTTTTTTTGGCCTTGAGGCACGTGGGATCTTAGCCCCCCAAACAGGGATTGAACCTGTACCCCCTGCATTGGAAGGGGAAGTCTTAATCACTGGACCACCAGTGAGGAAGTCCCCAAATATATATTTTTAAAGAAAATAATTTACTAGCATCATATTGTCATATTGTAGATAACATTAGGAATGTATTTCCTTTCAATTAAGGGGGAAATGGTCTTTAGCTTTTCAAATTCTAAAGTAATACAGATTTATCATAGAAAATCTAGAAACTATAAAAAGGGAAAAAAATGAAAATTGCCCCTCACCGTACCATTTGGAGATAACCTCTGTTGCTCCCAATGATTTATTCTTCCTTGTACTTTCAAGTGATGTACACAATATTTTACATTGAGATCTTTTTGTTTTCACTTACAATAGTGTTTCAACCTTTCCAAGTCATTAAATATGCCTTCCACACACTGTTTTAAATGGCTTGTTTGTGTATACTATAATTTACTTACCAAGATCTCTTGTTTGAAAATCAAGTAGATTATAATTTTACACCATTATAAACCTTCACTTGATATATATTTAGTCTTTATTGATCACTTGGTAATTTAGGCGCAAGTTCCCTTAGGGAAAACTGTGCTTATCTTGATTAGTTATCTGCCTACAGTACAGTGACTGGCTGCGTGAATTTAACTATTAAAAGTTCAAATTGGCGATAAAAATGCAATTTGAAGTGAAATTAAACCTCAAAAGAGATTCATCTAAGTGAAATGAAACATCAGAAAAGATTAGTTTTTTGATGTCTCATATAAGTTGCTTTTTTGAAAACTGGAAGGTATTCTTTCATCTATAACTACAAATTCTGTTAAAGACACACAAGGGCTTATTTATTTTCTGGCATAAAAAGAATTGTGGGAGTTTACATCAGGGGGCATCTTCCAGGACTGTTGTTGCCGGTGCCCTCATCCCTAGGGTTGGCCATTGCTGACCCGCGCCTCCACGGGAGACCCTCTGGCACTAGCAGGCCAACCTTCTCCCAACCACGGAAGCATAAGGCTGGGAGGTACAGGAAAATCTTTAGTTGCTGAATCTGACTTCACTGAAGAAGTCTAAATGGTTCAGCACATTTTCAACCCTCCAGTGCATTTCCAAACATTAGCGAAAGAAGGCCACGGTACAATACACAAAAGACAATGGACCCAACTCCCGGCTATAGGGCTGCCAGACCCAATTCCTGGGCTACCTGATTCCAGCCTATGACTGTTTTTGAAACAATGCAACAGAAAGAATACAAGATCCTTTTTTTTTCAATACTTTATTCTACTTTACAATACTATATTGGTTTTGGCATACATTGACATGAATCAGCCACAGGTGTACACGCTCTCCCAATGCTGAAGCCCCCTCCCACCTCCCACCCCACTCCATCTCCCCAGATTATCCTGTACACCAGCCCCCAGCATCCTGTATACTAGAATACAAGATCCTTACACTCCTCGTCACCGACTCCTACTGGGAGCCCCCGTCTTATATAATACCCCAGATTTCTCCTGGAAAAGGGACACAGGCCTTGAGACATAAGCTTATTGTGTTCTCCCCCTCTGCTGGCTTTCTATTTCCTCCAAAAAAAAAAAAAAAAAAAGAACTGTGGAACTTCCTGGTGGTCAAGTGGCTAAGACTTCGTGCTCCCCATGGAGGGGGCCTCGGTTTGATCTTTTCCACCTACCAGTGCAAGAGACATTGGTTCAACCCCTGGATTGGGAAGATCCCCTGGAGTAGGAAATAGCAACACACTCCAGTATTCTTGCCTGGAAAATTCCATGGATAGAGAAGCCTGGCAGGCTACAGTCCCTGGGGTCATAGAGAGTCAGACACGAGTTAGCAACTAACCAATGACAGCTGACTGGTGTCAGAAAACATTACACAATACACTTCACAAGTGACTATAAGACAATGCCATTTCATATTTTACAAAAAGCTACTTTCTCAAAACAATACCCTGTTCCTCAGGAAAGCTCTTGTTTTAGAAAATGATGGTTAGTAGACAATGATGGTCTTGTTTACTTTTCTTCTAAGTCTGACAAGAGACTCTTTTCAGTTGTTCAGTCTGCAAAGAAACCTTCCCCATCCCTCCTTATGAGTTTCCACACTGGGAAGAAAAATGGGATGCTTCCAGGACAAAGGACAGACAAGGAAAGGAGGAGGACAGATAGAAGAGGGTGTCATGGAAGTTCCACTGGTTACTCAGCCAGAGGTTAACATTGGAAGTTAAAAAGAATGTCCAGAGACTGTCCACCTCTGTACCGACAAAGCCCTTCCCTGACCATAAAAAACATCCAAGAAGACCAGAAACACTGAGTGCCCAGTGATAACAACAGTGTCAAAGACAAAGGCACTGGGGTACCTGAGGCCAAGGTTCTCTCAAGGCAAATATGCACAGTTGGGCCCACATATAGGTTTACCTTTGAGCATGTGAAAAGAAATCCCCTGCTAATCTTTGAAAATATTTACAGAGAGAGAAGGGACACAATCACAGCCTTTTCTTCTTCTTTCTTCTCTGGCAACTAGATGTTTGATCATTCTGAGCAGAAGGAAGCTCTTTTCTCTGAAGATATTTTTAAAAAATCTCCACTTCTTAACTTTTTAATGATGAACCTTAGGATACTGATAGAGAAAGCTCCAGTAATCCCAGAATGACACTTTTAATCTGAACTTGGCCCATGGTTACCCCAAATGTGATCTGACCTTACAATAGATCCAACACAACAGAGAAATTACAGTTCTGCCTCTGTCAGTAAAAGTTCATAAGTCAGCTCTATCAAGTTTGAAATATATGCCACCATTCTTTAACTTTTGCTTTTAAATAATTATATAGACTCACAGGAAGTTGTAAAAATAGTGCTGAGAATTCCCTGTAGCCTTTCCCTTGCCTTCCAGTGTGGATATCTTACATAACTGTATCAAAGCCAGGAAATTGACATTGACATTGGTGCTATTCTCACTATTCTTTTTGGCATCTGACAGCATAAGAACCGCAAGTCCTTAAACCTAAGAAAATGAATGAATTCCATCTCCTAATAAGATCTGCTACTAATAGGTTCAAATTCTCCACACTTCTCCCTGCTCAGGCTTCTTTGACTTTGTAACAACCAACTGTTCTTTGGGCAGAGAAATGCGGTTCACGTAATTCCTCATCTTGAATACACAGAGCAGACCTCCCTTGTTCCTTGCTCTCTGTGGCCAAAAGATAGTTTTCCATCATTCTACTAGAAAGAGAAGCTGCCATCTTCGGGGGAGAGGGGTCTTTTTTGGTGCTGTACTTGAACATCTCTCTGTGCGTGTGCACACTCAGTTGCTCAATCATGTTCAGCTATTTGCAACCCCATGGAATGTAGCCCGCTAGGCTCCTCTGTCCATGGAATTCTCCAGGCAAGAGTATTGGAGTGGGTTGCCATTTCCGACTCCAGGGGATTTCCTCAACCCAAGGATAGAACCAGCATCTCTTGCCTCTCCTGCACTGGCAGTCAGATTCTTTACTATTGTGCCACCTGGGAAGCCCATACTTGAATGGTCTTTTGCTTTTTAACTTTTTTTGGGAAATAATTATAGATTCACAGAAAGTTCCGAAAGAGTACAGAGAAGTCCTTAGTACCTTTCACCCAGTTTCTCCCAGTGCTTGCTATAAAGTTCATTTGTTAGGTTACAACATTTAGAAAAGATAATTTCTGCATTTTTTTAAACTAGGAAATATTGAAACTTTTCTTTAAGTCCTTTCATCCAGTGAAAGAAAATCTACTATACCCGAGACTCTCCTTTTCAAGAGATTGGGCCAATTATTAACCAGTTCATTGAAAAATCTTGTAACTATAAAACAATGATACACAAATTTTAGATACCTCATTTGTTTGGGGTTTTTTTGGCCGAATTATGCAGCATGTGGCATCTTAGTTCTCTGAACAGGGATTAAACCCATGCCGCATGCATTGGGAAAGTTCCCTGAGATACCTCATTTTTAATTTGGCTCATGTAGAGATATAACATCAATCTTTTGATATAGAGTTGTAGAAAAAAAATGTTGTACCTCAGTGGACAATGTGTTGTCTGTAGTGTAACCTTCTGCCTTATCAGATAGATAGTGTAAGTAACTGACAGATATGCAAATTCTGTTCTGTTTGGTAAAGGTGAGCTTCCTCTCCCTTGTGGAAACACCAGTCTGTGTCTATTTGCATAGTCAATTCAAAATTACTCCATATAATTTTTAAAAACTTTACTATGAAGCACTTATCTGCCTGGTTCTTCCCTTTGATGAATTAATAGAATCTTAATGTGTATTCATTTTTATATCTGAATGAGAGTCATGATTTTAACTTTTTTTAGGTCAAGGCTATTTCCTTTGAATATTTCTCCACTGTTGAGAGCTGCTTCTCTCCTTTTTATTTTTTTCAAAAATCACACTCATGAAATGTCACGGACAACAACAATTTAGCTTCACTTTCTGTAATGTGGAAATAGAGCTTAAAGATCAGCAAGCTGAATACTTCTACATTTGCATAACTGTTGTCCCTTCCCCTTGTTGTGTGCCCCCAGTTTTACCCACTTCTAATTCCATGGTAATGTTATTTAGTGACTCACCTTTATCTATGACTTCCAAAGCATTCATCCAAAATTTCACAGAAACTAGAACTCTTTTTGAGATGGGCTGGGACCTGGGACCCTTTGCTGCAGTGCTTGCACCTGGACAAATATCTCTTCCAGCAGTAGATTCAAACTATAAGGGACTTTAAAACAACTGCAGGCATGAGCAGTTGGTGCAAATTATGTTCAGTTCAGTTCAGTCGCTCAGTCGTGTCCGACTCTTTGCGATCCCATGAATCGCAGCACACCAGGCCTCTCTGTCCATCACCAACTCCTGGAGCTCACTCATTCACATCCATCGAGTCCGTGATGCCATCCAGCCATCTTGTCCTCTGTCGTCCCCTTCGCCTCCTGCCCCCAATCCCTCCCAGCATCAAAGTCTTTTCCAATGAGTCAACTCTTCACATGAGGTGGCCAAAGACTGGAGTTTCAACTGTAGCATCATTCCTTCCAAAGAAATCCTAGGGCTGATCTCCTTCAGAATGGACTTGTACAAGATACAAAATGTCAGCAAACTAACTGCAGCTTCTGAGGTGCTGGGAGCAAAAGCAGAGTCCCCCTGACCAGGATCCCTGCACACAGAACTCCCAAGGGGGCACACAGACCACATAAGCCGCCCTCCAGTAGGATCCACAGATTCACTCCCACCCTTTCACGCTCAGAGCATTTAAGGAACCAGCTCACTACCCCCACCCCACCCCTGGAGGAGCTAGTAAGGACACATGTTACCTGTTTTCTCTCCTTCCTGTTGCACGAGTCCCAAGAGAGCCTTGTCTGACTACCTGGTCCGGCCTCTCATAATTTCTGTTGATTAAAGAGTTTAAAGCTTCCCAGGTGGTGCTAGTGGTAAAGAACCTGCCTGCCAATGCAGGTAGACATAACAGACCGGAGTTAGATCCCTGGGTCGGGAAGATCTGCTGGAGGAAAGCGTGCCAACCCACTGCAGTATTCTTGCCTAGAGAATCCCAGATTTCTTCAGGGAATGGGCCTCAAGCATGGCTGCTCGCTTCCCCTCTTGCCTACTGAGCCAACATCTAGGCTGCATCCAAGGGAGACCTGGCCACAGTGAGAGGGATTCTGAGCTTCTCAGGGGGTCTGGTGTCCAGTGCAGTCCCTGCAGAGTTGGCTTCATTGGGCCCCCACTGCTGGCATTCATCCATTTGGCTATCTTCACCCTATTTGTCAGGCTGGGGGCTTCCTTTAGTCTATTTGCATTCCATCCTCTGATTCAAAGCTAGAATCCTTCATGTCTATGTTGGCTCAGCTTGACAGACACCCACAGGAAACCCAGACTGACCAGACTCTTCCTCAGATTTTTTTCTTTTTTAGATATTTATTTACTTGGCTATGCCAGTTCTTAGTTGCGGGACCTGGGATTTTTTATCTTCACTGTGGCATGTAGGATCTTTGGCTGTAGCATGTGGGATCTAGTTCCTCGACCAGGGACTGAATCTGGACCCCTTGCTTTGGGAGCTTAACCACCAGAGCACCAGGAGAGTTCCCCAGATTTCTTTATCACCTCTCTGCATCCCCTTTCCTCAAAGTGCTAATTTCCTTTCACTTGTATTTCCCTGTGCTTTGCGCCCTGGGTCAGTACATTCAGGGTTCTCTGTATCGAATACAAGCTTATGCATTATTCACAATTTGCTCTCTCCTCCTCTGCAGCCACACTCATTGCTCTGGGCCCAGAAAGAAGCCTCCTGCCTCTGCCTCCTCCCTATGAAACTCTGTTTCTTGAAATGCACTGAGCTGCCAGTAAAGGCCCATTTATGCGCACACAGGTTCATCTGACTCTTGCCCTAGGAATTCAAGTTCAGATACACAATGTTATTTGATGTAGGGCTTTGAGAAGGGTAGTTTGTTTTCTTTCACATTTGTACATTAAAACATTCTAGGAGGTATGAAGGCATGAATGTTTTATGACCCCTGAGAAAAATGATCAAAGCGTATAATTAACCTAAGATCACACAGCTAGTAGGTATGTTCAATCAGTGCACGGGCCCCTTGACCCATTACCTCTGATTCCTGTACCTTCAAAACTTTCTTTTTGTTCTTGCATTGGTAGGTGGGTTGTTTACCACTAGCACCACTTGGGAAGCCCAAACCACAGTGTATTTGCCTGCAACTCTTTCTGTTATTCTCCAAGAGCCCAGGCCTTGGTTTATATGGCAGAGAGAAATCCCTACTGCCCACTGGTTAGCCTGAGCTCCCAATAGTTCCTCATCTCCTACCAATGAGGTGGGGCCATGTGACTTGCTCTGGCCAATGGGCTGTGAGTGGATGCAAACATGACTACATCAATATAATTGTGTGTGTGCATGTACATTGTGTGTGTGCTTGCATTTGCTTCACAACTTGTTTAAAAGATAACTCAGTAACATACCTTGGAAACTGTCCTGCATTATTACAAATAAACTTTTTATGTAATGCATATTACGATGAGAATATACCATAATTTCTGCATTGTGTGAATGCTAAGTCGCTTCAATCGTGTCTAATTCTTTGGAACCCCATGGACTATAGACTGCCTGGCTCCTCACTCCATGGAATTCTCCAGGGAAGAATACTGAAGTGGGTTGCCATTTCCTGCTCCAGGATATCTTCCCGACCCAGGGATCGAATCTGTGTCTCCTGCATCTTCTGCTTTGGCAGACAGGTTGTTTACCACTAGCAACACCTGGGAAGCCCATCATAGTTTCTACTACTCCTTCACTGATGGACACTTAGATTTCTATCATTTTGCTATGATAAAAACACTTTCATATATTCTCAAGGACATCAAAAAGTGGAATGGCTAGGTAGAAAGGTATATATGCTTATAATTCAAAAAATGATTTTAAAATATTCTATTAAATTCAACTTGCTATTTTACCTGGGAATTTTACAATTAGATTCATCAGTGAGGATGCTCCACATGGTCTAATGTTATCCTCTTCCTCTCTTTCGTCTCTTCCCTTCACTCCTCGGGAAGTGTGAGTGCTGGCCTAATTGGATCAGATTTCAGGATGCTGATGGTGCTAAGTTTATGTCCATCAGGTGTGTTTCTCCCTTTGGCTCTTAGCTCTTTCACAAAAGGGACAAGAGGGCAGCCAAACCAGAGCTTGCATCTTCTGGTGGGCAAACACTCTTCTCTCTTCCTCCCACATTAGCAGTGTCACATGTTTGCCCCTCCAGGCTTGGCAAGGATCTCGTAGAGAGACCTGAGCTTTGAAAGAGAGACCCTAGACTTGTGCCTGAGTCCTGTGCCCTGTAGTCCACCCTGCCTTAGGTTCATGCAGTGTGGTGCAGTGTTTAGTTGCTAAATCGTGTCTAGCTCTTTTGCAGCCCCATGGACCGTGGCCTGCCAGGTTCCTCTGTTTGTGGGATTTCCCAGGCAAAATACTGGAGTAGGTTGCCATTTTCTTCTCCAGAGCATCTTCCTGATCCAAGGGTCAAACCCACTCCCCTGCGTGGCAGGCAGATTCTTTACTACTAAGCCACTCCCTAAAATGAGGAAATGTCTTCTTTCCCATTGCCATTGTTCACTGTGTCTACTCCGATCCTTAGGAACCATGAGAAGAGCATATCCCAGCCAAGGCAATATTCAGATCCATTCCTGAAGATTTTTGCATATGATCAAAGTCTCATTCCAGGGGTGTTGGTTTTGCCAGCTTTTGGTATAAGTCTATTTTGAAGAGTGATTTAAAATGTTCAGGTGTTTGGGACTTCTTGTTTAGATAAAATATTTATCTAAGTCTTAATTCAGCGATTGGGATATGACTGTAGACTCAAAGGCATCTAGTTTATTGAAAAGCAACACTGCATTGCAAAGCGGTTGATTAACAGGAAGTGTGGAAAGGAGGGGTGATTAGAAAATGGATGTGTTTTATTCCATTTAAAACTGAAATGTGTTCTGTTAAAAGCTCATTCAAGTCCAGTGAGGTTTTCACTGTGGCACTAATATCCAGTTCTAAATGAACACTGTACAACCAAGACAATAGAACATTTCTTATGGGGAAAACTAAAGCCAATAACTGATCATCACAGCACATAATTAAGAGGGTGGGGTGTTGAAGCAGGTTGCCTGGGTTCAAATTCTTGGGCCACCATTTACTTGCTGAGTAATTTTGGAGAAGCTGCTTGGGCTTATGTCTCAGTTTACTTGTCTGTCAAATGGGGATAATCATGGTACCTTCCTCCTGGAGCTTTTGTAAGTATTGAATGAAGTGATATATTAATAGTGCTTGGAACATTGCTTGGATTTCAAGAAGTTCTAGCTGTTATTTTTAAATGTTGATTAACATTGAACATTGTCGTTCAATTGCTAAGTTGTGTCTGACTTTCTGTGACCCCATGGACTCCAGCACGCCAGGCTTCCCTGTTCTAAACTACCTCACAGAGTTTGCTCAGACTCATGTCCATTAAGTCAGTGATGCCATCCAACCATCTCATCATCCTCTGTTGTCCACTTCTCCTCCTGCCTTCGATATTTCCCAGCATCAGGGTCTTTTTCAATGAGTCCGTGCTTCATATCAGGTGGCCAAAGTACTGGAGCTTCAGCTTCAGCATCAGTCCTTCCAAAGAATATTCAGGGTTGATTTCCTTTGGGATTGACTGGTTTGATCTCGCAGTCCCAGGGACTAAGAGTCTTCTCCAACACCACAGTTCAAAAGCAGAAATTCTTTGGCGCTCAGCCTAGCAATTGTCAAAGGGCAGAACAGTTATGCTTAAAGTCTCCGTTCCTCATGAAAGATGTTAGACTGAGGGCTACAGATCTGCATTCACTCCCCACACAAAGAACAGTGAATTGAAGAACATCACGCTACATGCAAATGTTTCTTTGGACGTTGCCTGCCCTGACGTCTCAGGCAGCCCATGGCAGCCAAACTCCCTAGACCAATAGCACCATCCAAGGTTCAAGAGCAACTGCTGCCTGATTCAGGTGCTTCACTCTCCATTGCCTCCTTCCTCTTCAGGAGTGCTTTTGTGTTAATTCTCTCTCAGACTCATCCTCACATATATACACAATTCCCTTGGATTAACATTTTACTTTTTCTCTGATTCCAGGTTTTGTTGTGGGCTCAGGAAAATTGCTTTTCTTCCTCTTGTTTCATTTATCACCCTCCCTGCCCCTCACCTACCAAGATTCTAATCATGATCATAAGGCCAGTAGTGCCAGTGATAGTCTTAAGAAAAAACATTCAACTTGAAAAGTAAACAGCACAAAGGTCAAATAACAATGTAAAGGGTTGTCACACTTGGACATGGTGCCAAGAGTGTGGTACTGACAACTGGTGCTCTAAATCTGGACAAGTGAAAAGAAATGATTGGGGCTGGAGTGTCCTGAGGGCCGAGTAGAGACAGGGGCTTGAGCTGGCCCTGTAGGTCCTGGAGCCTGTGGCTCCCAAGTGGTGGTAATTCAGGTGAAGTGGGTGTTGGAGTAGAGCCATCTGCGGTCAGAGGCAGGGACCACATTTGTCTCTCTGCTGGAGAGTTTGAGTTGGCGGCAAAGAGGCTCAAAGTATATGGTCCCTGAATGGTAAACTCAGGTTAAACTTTACTTTCCAGGTGGCGCAGTGGTAAAGAACCGCCTGCCAATGCAGAAGATGTAAAAGAGGAGGGTTATATTGCTGGGTGGTGAAGATCTCTTGGAGTAGAAAATGGCAACACACTCCTGTATTTTCACCTGGAAATTTCATGAGCTACAATCCATGAACACCAAAGGATTGTACGCGACTGAATACATATACACACACAGATATTACTTTAAGGATGGGAGTGAAATGATAGATGTCAATTACAAAGGTTGAAGGTAGGATACAAAATATGTATAAAATTCAAAACAAAAGTGTAAAGGTTCCGTCCAATGGCATATTGCAACTGTGCTAAAGGATTTTGTTTTGTTTTAGTATTTATTTATTTGGCTTCACCAGGTCTTAGTTGAGGCATGCAGGATCTTTAGTTCTGATACATGTGATCTAGTTTCCTGAGGGATGGAACTGTGCCCCTTGCATTGGAAGCAGAGTCTTAAGCCCAGTAGAGCCAGTGATAGGCTTGTTTAAGAGAAAAGCAAAACCATTCAACTTGAAAAGTAAATAGTACAAAGGTCAAATAACTTCTCTGGAGCACCAGAGAAGTTCTGCTAAAGATATTCTTACTCCACACCACTCAGCAAACAAAAATGAGTTGAACTCCCCTAAGGCTGGCTGAAGTCCCTATCAGCAATGAAGTATTTCAAAATGATTTCAACTTCTGCTCACTTTTCTGTCTACAATTTAAATAATTAATAATGTTTCCTAAGAATGTATGCTTACAGGCATATAAACATAATTGACAGAAGCATAGAGTCACCTGCAGTGACTTGCATGTTAAGAGGCGAGTGTCACAGGGAAGGGAGAGAACATGGGATGAAGGTGGGGACAGGAGTGCCCGGCGTGACAGCATGAGGCGGTGGGTTTGGTAGAGTGGATGCTGTATGTCCTGTCTCACCCACAGTGACCTAGAATACAAGCCTGGCAGGGTGTGGGCAGCAGGGTTTAATGTGGCATAGGCAAACATGGGCATGGCCGCTGTGCTGCTTGCCTTCTGAACAGAATCTTCAGAACTGCTAGTTTTTGTTTGTTTTTTGGGGTGGAAATGGCAGGTGTCATTTGCTGGGACAGTAGTATACAATCTAATAATTTTGTGTAATGATTTATGATCTGAGAGCAAACTTTTCAGCACTTTTATAGTTATAAAGGCATTCAAAGAATATAGGAAAAATAAGCCTTTGTAGATGAGGTAGACTTTTCTGTTGGGGACAGAATTATTCAGTTTTAATATTAACTATGTTTTATTATATCTCTGAGCCAAAAACTTACCGAAAAAAAAAACCAGCCAAAAATAATCTGGTCACTTCTTGAATGTTAAAATCTAAGACACATTTTAATATCTCAACACAGTAAAACAATACTTGCCTGTGGGATCTTATTAAGGATTTAAAGATGCTTTTCATAAACAACTTTATTTCCGAGTGACTGAAAAAAAAATCACGTCTTGTGCTCTTTGCTTACTCATTGTTACAAACAAAAATAAGGGTTAAAAATAAAGCCAAATGAATAAATCTATATTAAAAAAAAATAAAGCCAAACGGAGAAAGTAATACCTATAGGAATACTCACATCCAATAGAAAGGAGGAATTTTGCTAACTGCAGCCCCGCCCTCGCCCCTCTCTAAAATTACAAACTTGCAAGACTACAGTTCACAGTTCTTCCAGTTCATCTGTCTCAGCGGGACCCCCACATCCAGCCGCCGGCCACGCCCAAGCACCGACTCCCCGAGCCTCTTCGGAGCCCCGCCCCTTCGGCCCTGGCTCCGCCTCCGCGGGGGCATGTGCTCCGTGGGCGGGGCCGGACCGGGGAGCCGCGCCGTGATTGGAGGTGTCCGAGCGACCGCCGCGACGCTGTGGCCCACAAGTCGCCCTCGGGTCACAGAGAAACAGAACGGCTGGAATCCTTTCGCGCCAAGCTCGGACACTTTGCCCGCTGGAGTCGCTCTTCATCAACCGAGATGCGTACCTCGCCCGTTCTCCCGGGCCGGAAGGTCCCCCAAGCAGGGAAAGGTGGCTGCTGACAGGAACCGCCTGGTCTTTACCTGACAGGTTGCCTCGTAAGTGCGGACTGCAGTCCCCTCACGTCAGAACGCCTGAGGCGCCCAGGTTGCCAACAAGCTGCTGATGGAAGCCTTGGAATCCCACAGTTTACGAGCTGGACTGGCCCCCGCTCAGAGGAAAGCTCGGCAACTTACCCTGAGTCGCTTAACTAGTTCATACCAGGGTCAGCCAGAAACGCGTCCCGACCCCTCCTACCTTAGAGCGCTTTGCACCTCCCCTCACTCTGGGGGTAAAGCTCACCTCTGTGGTGGAGACCCAGCCTAGAAAAGTTTTGTCTGTACTCTAGGCCGACACTGATAAGGTGAAGCAGGTAGAAGTGTGCCAAATATTTAGACTAAATTGAATTATAATTAAGTCATGCATTGTGGTGGTGGTGGCCCCCTCAGCCCCAGCCCAAGGTGTGAAAGGCCCTTCCCTCCCTGGAGCGGGCCTCCGTGGAGGCAGGCCCGGCTCCTCTACAAGTCTCTGGGCTCAGCTCCTCATATACCACCGGACCAGCCTGCTCCCGCAGCCCACACTGCACAAGCCGACAGGAAGCCCCGTTTTGGCGCAAGGGGTAGCTCCAGGGCCACCTCGTTGGTTATGGGCTGGCTGGTGGGGTCGGGGCCGGCTGGGCCCTTGGCGCTGGCCAACTTACGCTGTGATCCCGGTTGATGGGCCACGTTCACCGTGTCCACGTAGCCACCGTGGTCTCTGCCGCCTGCAAACCTCGCTCTGCCAAGGGCTGGAGGGCGAAACTGCAGGAGCGGCCTGGTATTGGTTTGGACGGCTGCTTTCTGGAGTGCACCTTTCTGCTAGAAGAGCAGTGGAAGCGAGGCAGGCACGCACTATACCACCAGCTCAGCCACGGGATGGGCGTCACGGTGGGACCAGGGCTTCCCAGATGACTCAGCTAGTAAAGAATTGCCTGCCAAAGTAGGAGATATGGGTTCCGTCCCTGGGTCGGGAAGATTTCCTGGAGAAGGAAATGGCTACCCACTCCAGTATTCTTGTCTGGAGAATCCCATGGACAGAGGCGCCTGGCAGGCTACACTGTCCATGGGGTTACACAGTCAGACACAACAGAATAATACTGCCACTCAACCTCTAACCATACAGGACTGCTCTCTTAAGGCATGAGGCCTTCTGCAGGACTCAGCTCAGGGCGGCCATGGGACATCTCTTGCTGCCTGGTACCCAAAGACCCAGCAGCTCCAGGGTGGCTGTATCTGGAGCCCCTAGTTACCTTGCCTGGGGACTTTGGACTGTGCCAGTTTAGACAACTTTCCGTATTTTTCCCAAACTCTGCCTGCCTGCAGCTGCCTTCAGCTCACTTTCACTTCTTTTTTTTTTTCTTTTTTCCACTTATACTTCCTCTTTCTATGTAGGAAAGGAAAACTTTTTTCTGTTTCCCAAAACTTTGGCTCTTGGATAGCTTTTAAAACTTAGGAAAGTGCTCAACTGGAATTTGTTATTTCTAACTTCTGGATTTCTCTATATTGTAATAACCTCAGATAAAGAAACTCAGTTATAATACTAATCATAATAACACAGTCAGAGCTGGAAAATGTCTGTTTAAAGTGACAGCTATTTCCCGCACTGTGAATCTTTGCCTTGTTTGGAACAATCAGGATTCTCAGTGATTCTGAGTGATCAATTTAATTCAACTCAACACCTGTACAAAGTACCTGCTGTATATAAGGCACTATGCTGAGGACATTCATGTAGTTTCTCCCAGTGGTAATCGAATCTATTTTCAATCTAGGGAGGACAGACCTGAAGTGGCCAAGGCCATATGGGTGGAATATCCAAGCAAAAACTGGGGCTTTCGCAGGGGGAGGCTGAAGGAGTTTGATGAGGCCTCTGGAGAGGCTTAATGGAAAAGATGGGATTGGAAATGGGCCTTCAAGGCTGAGATTCAATGCAGGAGAATGACCTGAGACCAGCTTAGAGGTAGGAAAACAGGTGGGCTGTGTGGAAGGATTGCTTTGTCAGTTCACTTGGCAACTTTGCTCTGGAAGCTTTCTTGCTTCTCCAGGGTACTGCTTACTCCATTTGAGAAGAATGATCTCTTCTGTTGGAGGTGCCCTTTCTCTCCTTCCTTCCTTGTTTTCTCTGGATAAGTTCAGCTCAATACAGGTATTCTCACACTAAAAAGCCAGAAAAGTCAAGATGTGAATTAGGAGGACTCCTATAGGTTCTCTGGTCTGACAGAGCCTATTAGACTTAAGAAAAATTATTGAAAAAGATCATTTGAGGGAATTCCACCACTCAACCTCTAACCATACGGACTGCTCTCTTAAGGCATGAGGCCTTCTGCAGGACTCAGCTCAGGGCGGCCATGGGACATCTCTTGCTGCCTGGTACCCAAAGACCCAGCAGCTCCAGGGTGGCTGTATCTGGAGCCCCTAGTTACCTTGCCTGGGGACTTTGGACTGTGCCAGTTTAGACAACTTTCCGTATTTTTCCCAAACTCTGCCTGCCTGCAGCTGCCTTCAGCTCACTTTCACTTCTTTTTTTTTTTCTTTTTTCCACTTATACTTCCTCTTTCTATGTAGGAAAGGAAAACTTTTTTCTGTTTCCCAAAACTTTGGCTCTTGGATAGCTTTTAAAACTTAGGAAAGTGCTCAACTGGAATTTGTTATTTCTAACTTCTGGATTTCTCTATATTGTAATAACCTCAGATAAAGAAACTCAGTTATAATACTAATCATAATAACACAGTCAGAGCTGGAAAATGTCTGTTTAAAGTGACAGCTATTTCCCGCACTGTGAATCTTTGCCTTGTTTGGAACAATCAGGATTCTCAGTGATTCTGAGTGATCAATTTAATTCAACTCAACACCTGTACAAAGTACCTGCTGTATATAAGGCACTATGCTGAGGACATTCATGTAGTTTCTCCCAGTGGTAATCGAATCTATTTTCAATCTAGGGAGGACAGACCTGAAGTGGCCAAGGCCATATGGGTGGAATATCCAAGCAAAAACTGGGGCTTTCGCAGGGGGAGGCTGAAGGAGTTTGATGAGGCCTCTGGAGAGGCTTAATGGAAAAGATGGGATTGGAAATGGGCCTTCAAGGCTGAGATTCAATGCAGGAGAATGACCTGAGACCAGCTTAGAGGTAGGAAAACAGGTGGGCTGTGTGGAAGGATTGCTTTGTCAGTTCACTTGGCAACTTTGCTCTGGAAGCTTTCTTGCTTCTCCAGGGTACTGCTTACTCCATTTGAGAAGAATGATCTCTTCTGTTGGAGGTGCCCTTTCTCTCCTTCCTTCCTTGTTTTCTCTGGATAAGTTCAGCTCAATACAGGATTCTCACACTAAAAAGCCAGAAAAGTCAAGATGTGAATTAGGAGGACTCCTATAGGTTCTCTGGTCTGACAGAGCCTATTAGACTTAAGAAAAATTATTGAAAAAGATCATTTGAGGGAATTCCCTGGTAGTCCACTGGCTGGGACTCTTTGCTCCCATTTCAGGGGCCTGGATTCTATCCTTGGTCAGGGAACTAGACCTCATATGTTGCAACTAGGCATGTGGCAACTAAGGCCCAGTGCAGTCAAATAAATAAATAATATTTTTAAGATAAATAAAAATATTTTGAATGCAAAAGGGACTGGGGCATATACCTTAGCTGAAGGATTCAGTTGCCTTTTGTTTGGAATTGAGAATATGTCCATTTGGCTTAAAATCAAAAGCTAGGGCTCTTCTAAAATCTTCTTTAAGCTTCCAAAATCCAGTTTAGTAGCCTTAGTGAAGAATTTTGTGTAGCTGTGCTCCTTTTTTAACCTCAGGCATGTAGCTCCCTTTAGGAAGAAGATTATAGGAGGTGGATGAGTGTGTTCAGGAAAGAGAGTAACTGGAAATGATGAAATAGTGAAAAATATTCTGAGCTTCCTTTTTCTAGTTTCTGTTGGAACCATTGACCAAATTTAAAAGTCCTTCAGCTGGCAGTCTTTGTTGGACAGATCTCAAAAAGAAAGCAGAAGCAGATTAGTCTGCCCTTCTTGCTGTCTTCATGTTCTGTGATTCCAAAGGAAGAGGAGGAGGATTCCAAACTCCATATCTCTGGGAACTTTGGGACTTCCAAAAGGAGGTTTGGATAAAAGTGGGTATATGAAACAAGGCACAATTACTAAAGGGTAATAACTTTTTTTTAAGCTTAAAAAGTCTATTTATTAGCTTACAAATAGTATGAAGAGTAATGACTTTTAAGGAATTTATTTGTACATAGTTCTTTCTGATATATCAAGTTCTCATCCACATTTGTTCCTTGCGGTAGCCGTGGGAGTTAGGATGTGTTACCAGTGCAGAGAGGAGGAATCACTTGCTTAAACGGCAGAATGGACCTACACGGAGTTTTCATCCTTTATCTTCCAAATCCTACATGATGCTCTCCAAATACTGTTGTAACATTCTCATCAAATTGAGCCTTTGTAGAAAGAAGTTCTTCACCAAAAATATGAATTTGTTTGAAATTTGGAATTTAACGTATAGAGACAATGCAAATTCACATAAACCTTAAAATGGAAATCATTATCTTTATTTGTTATTTAGTTAGTTAGTTTTCAGCTGTGCTGGGTCTTCATTGCTGCTCACAGGCTTTCTCTAGTTCTAACAAGTGGGGGCTACTCTCTAATTGCAATGACTTTTGTTGTAGAGCAGCAGCTCCAGAGCTCAGGCTCAGTTACAGCTCAGGGGCTTAGTTGCCCTGCAGCATGTGGAATCTTCCTTGACCAGGGATGGAACCCATGACCCCTGCATAGGCAGGTGGATTCTTAACCGCTGGACAACCAGGGAAGTCCAGAAATCATTATCTTTGAAAATAAGTCAAAAAGCTTATTGAGCCTCTGCATGTGTGCTTAATCACTTCCAACTCTTTGCGACCCCATGGACTGTAGCCTGCCAGGCTTCTCTGTCCGTGGGGATTCTCTAAGTAAGAATACTGGAGTGAGTTGCCATGCCCTCCTCCAGGGAATCTTCCTGACCAAGGAATTGAAGCTGTGTCTCTGATTCTTTAGCACTAGTCCCACCTGGAAAACCCTTATTGAGCCTGAGGTCTGAGAATAAAGGTCAGTGCTCTGTCTTTAGTGACGACCCAGGAGCCCTCCTGGACAGCAGTCCTGTTGTATGGAGTCTGTAGCCTTGTAGCATAGGACCAGATGGGAAGAGGTCACTTATCACCATGGCAGAGTGGTAAAGAAATGGCTTTGATTTCTGCTTCTGCTTTACTGACTATGTCTCCTGAATATGTTCCAATTCCTCAAATGTAAGTAGGGTGATACCATTATGAAGAATTTGTGAGATAGTCTTTGAAAGGCTCAGCCCAGTTCCTGGTCAACAAATGGAAGTTGCTGCTGCAGTTGGATTTTTTATTGTAAAGTCTGCAGAACATAGACTCTGGAATGGAAGACCTGGGTTAGAATCTAAGCCACATACCTCCCCACACCCCACCCCCACTAGCTGTGAGAACTGGCCAAGTTAGTTAGATCATCTCTGTGTTGGTTTCCTCATCTGTAAAATGGGAATAGTAGTACTACCTACCTCATTAGGTTACTGTAAGGGAAAATGTATACTGCACAGAAAATATACAAAGTTAAATAAACGTAGTACATCTAACATCTTTTCACAAAACCTCCCTAGCATGGGTCCAGTTGATTTCTATTTGACTGAATTTGCTTGTCATAACAGGGATGCGTTCTGGAAATAAGATGAGAATTTTAGAAATGGGAAAAGGGAGTTTTTCCATTGTTGGAATATGTTGCATTCCAGGGAACACATTTACATGCACCGCACATTCCTAGATACAAAGGGAAGCAGAGCTTTCTACTCTTCCCCCTGCCTAAAGTAGTGGTGAGTGAGCTAAGATCACATTACAGTCTCCCCGCTCCATGTGTACACCAGCTTTGTTTAGGTAGGTCTGGATCAGTTTAGTGTGTTGTATATTGCTTTACGTTGGGCTGATCCCTTAAACTTTGTGGCTACTTGAGCCAGAAAGCCACAATTTTCAAGTAAAGTCCCAGAGAATGAAACATGGGACAGTGAATCTTTGTATTCGCCACACAGAAAAGACTATTGTAATATATCTTTCTTGATGTTTTTCTGAGTAGGGGTATGCACATATAGATATTGAATCTTACGGATACATTTTAGTCATACATTTAGGTATCTTCTTTGCCAACAAATATGCAATTTGTATAATTTTTACCTGTGCTAAATAGCATTTAATGTAATGATTGTACTCTCATATTTATTAAACCAGTCCTCAGTTGATATTAGCTTGTTTCCAAGTTTTCAGGAAGTCTGATTTTGTCAATTCCCCTTACAGGAGGTTCCTGTGACTTAGATCCTAATTCAGAGATGGAAGTACCAGGCTCATCTCCACCATCTCTGAGGAGCAGCCTCGGAAGCAAGAGGGGCTGAGCAACATTAGAACAGACTCAGTCAAGCAGAGTCTCATCTCATCTGAGGAATGGCTTCAGCTGCATGGGCTTAAGAGCAACAAATTGACCTTGAAACAGATTTTATCGCAGATTGGATTCCCACATTGTGAAGGTATTAATACAAAGCAGTGCTAACTGGAAAACCCAAACAGCATGCTGCCCTTTAGCCTTTGAGGAGGCGACATCAGTTCTGAAATCACCTCAAAACACAGGTCTCTGAGTTGGTTTTTTAAAAAAAATATATTTGTTTATTTATTTATTTGACTGTGCCAGGCCTTATTAATAGTCACAGCATGCAGGCTCTTTGAGTTGCAGCATTCAGGATCTAACTTCCTGACCAGAGATTGAACCCAGGCCCCCTGCATTGGGATCACAGAGTTTTAGCCCCTGGACCACCAGAGATGTTCCTCTGGGTTTGTTTTGGTCTCACATCCTTACGGGTTAAAAAAGATTTGCACATGAACCCCCAATATATGTATATTATATAGATGTACAATCTTTAATCCACTTATTAAATATTAGTAATACTTAATTTCATTCTTTCTTCTTTTAAAGATGAAATAAAACCTAAATATAAGTTATACCCCTCACACCCTGCAGATGTCTTGCTCCCGCCCTGGCATGTGCAAACCCCTTTTGGAGGCTATGGATTAGGGTAATAGGTCTGTGTGGTTTCAGGGAGAACTCAATATTTTCCTTTTGTGGCCTGCTTGTGTTAATGGTCCAGTTTCTTCTAAATGTCTTGGTTAGAATGTTGTTTTCAATTCCCAGGAGTATTGCTCTCCAACAGGGAGCAGGGAATAGTGTAGGAATCCCATAAACCCTGACCCTGGCAGACTCCTCCTTTTCAAAGGTGAAAGTAGTCACTCAGTCATGTCTGACTCTGCGACCCCATGGATGAGGCTCTTCTGTCCATGGGATTCTCCAGGCAAGAATACTGGAGTGGGTTGCCATTCCCTTTGTCAGGGGATCTTCCCGACCTAGAGAGGAAAAATGACATGTTGACTTGAGTTGCTACTGAAATATAGGGCCTGGGCCAAGGATACTAGGATTTTACACCAAATCTCTCAATTAGTTAATCAATTAAATATATTTATTGAGCAGCCATTAGTACTATGTTTTTCAGATTTTTCACCAGTTCCCTTGGCAACTTTGTTCTGCTAATAAGGAAGGTCCAGGGGATGTAGGGGTTTCAGACTGACCTGGGGAACCATCCTAACAGCAAGGCCTTGCTATTCAGGGTTCAGGCTCTGCTTTCTTTTTATCCTCCTATACGAGGCTAAAGCAGCTGATCCTATACCATCTAAATACCCTTTGAATAGGCTTCCCTCGTGGCTAAGATGGTAAAGAATCCACCTGCAATGCAGGAGACCAGATTCAGTCTCTGGATCCGGAAGATCCCCTGGCCAAGGGAATGGCAACCCACTCCAGTATTCTTGCCTGAAGAATCCCATAGTCAGAGGAGCCTCATCCATGGGGTCGCAGAGTCAGACATGACTGAGAGACTGCTTTCACCCTTTGAAAAGGAAAAGTCTGCCAGAGTCAGGGTCTATGGGATTCCTATACAAAGAAACAAGCTGAAAAAGGTTTTATCTCATGTTTCAAACAATTATAATTGGAGAAGGACATGGCAACCCCCTCCAGTGTTCTTGCCTGGAGAATTCCAGGGACAGGGGAGCCTGGTGGGCTGCCGTCTATGGCGTCGCACAGAGTCAGACACGACTGAAGTGACTTAGCAGCAGCAGCAGCGGCAGCAGGAGCAGCAACATTAGCAAAATAACAAGTCTTTATATTTTGTCAAGGATTTTTCCACTTAAGATCATGAGGGATGTTACTCTGTAGTTCTCTTTTAATGTCCTTATTAGGTTTTAGTATCAGGATTATGTGGCCTCATAAAATGATTTGGAAGTGTTGCCCTCTCCTCTGTGTTCTGATGTTGTTTGTATATGGTTGTTACTAGTTCATCTTTAAATGTTTGATAGAACTCACTGGTAAAACTTATCTGAGCCTGGAGTTTGTCAGAAAAGTTTGATAAGAAATTCAATTTCTGTAATAGACATAAAACTATTCAAAATTTGTTTCATCAGGTTAGTTTCAGAAAGTTGTTTTTTAAGGAATTTGTCCATTTTGTGCATATTTTCTAATATATTGGCAAAATATTGTTCAAAATATTCCCTTGATGTTTTTAAAATGCCTGTAGAATGTGTAGTGATGTTCCTACTTTCATTTCCGACATAGATAATTTGTGTTTTATCTCACTTTTTTGG